>JAHWFP010011994.1:0-44894 GCA_023313725.1 Lithobius niger | reverse complement strand
CCGCCCCCCCCCCCCCCCCGCCAAAACTAGTTGTGGTGTATAACACTGCAGTTTCCAGTTAAAGCTAATAAAATTTAATAGTAATGCTCTATGCATTACCCAAGCCAAAGTATTAAGCTTTAACAAGATCCTATTCACGTTGCAAACATGTAAATATTCATTCCATAGTCAATAATTCAAAGTAAAGGCCTATCTCCCAATGTTCAATTGAGTAAAACTCAAAAAAGGCCAGTCTTTACATCTCTTTACTCCTTCAAACGGCTCTGCACCCAGTCCCTTTGTCAAACCGACTTCTCCTCCCACTTTCCATTGTTCTCCTGGCCCTCAGCCAATCAGATCCCCGCAGCTATCCTCGACGTCCGCGCTTCCCCCCCCTCTCCAGCATAAAAAGCCCCAACAGACCAGCTCAGTCAGCACAGCTCACAGATCTCTCAAGCTAGAAGGGTCACGCCGGTCGGGTGTGGAGATGTCACGTCCGGGATTGCCATGCCGGGCAAAATGGTAGTGGTTGTAAGTAAACTAGTTTAACTTTAGAAGTTTATCTTTAGGACCCCCCAATTCTAAATTTATAGTCTAACGTAAATTAACCTCTAGCTTGGAGTCTTTATGGTTGGTAAGCCTTATCGGCATTGCTGGTCTTTACCACCATAATGTTAGAGTAGGCAGGTTCGGACTGGCCATACTGCCATTGTGCCATTGGCACGGGCGCCCTTTGGTTACCACACATTTGGCGCCCAATGGGCAGCCTTCTGCTGTTTTACCCTCCCAGAAAGAAACTAACATCTTTTCCGCTGTTGAGCTTCCCTTCAGGCACGAATCTCTTTCTCCTTCCCCTTACTTGCATTTTCAACACTTTTGTTAACCCCCCCCCCCCCCACCAAAAAAAGACCCATGACATCCAAGAAAGAAGTTGATAAAACAGTCATTCCTTGAAATATGTGGTAATACATGCGTTGATGTACTTCAAAGCCAGAAGAATATTAAAATGAGCAAAGGCTCCTGGCTCTTCCCTGGATAATACTTGGGGAGCTTAGAGCGCTCTCCAGACTTGACGAATTCCTGGTAAAACGTGTGGCGCCCCTCCCCCATCATTTCTCTAAATCGCACAGGCGTCCTTTGCTACCCAGTCCGACTCTGAGAGTAGGCATCTCTTACTAAAAAGCCAGTTTCTTACTTTGTTCATTTTTCAAATGTAAACAAAGGGACGGTTTGATCCTCGCGAGGAAAAATAACTGTGGGACGACTTGAAAACTACAGTTATCAAATATAGTTGCAACTTAGCGGACGCGGTTCAGCTTGCTGGGTATTCCTGGATAGGAACCCAAGATAAAAATGCTTTTTCTTGTCTAAATTAAGTGTTTAAGAATCAACTCCGTTGTTCTTGTTGAAAAAAAGTGAATTACTAAAATGCAATTCTGTTAAATTGTTTTTGCCAAACTTGTCAAAAGCTGAACTAGTGAACTAAATGTAAAAGTGTTATTTTTATTATTCTGATGTTTTAAAATAAAAACCAAGAGTTTTTAAACCTCAGGTTCGTTCCCTAGTAAGATTAATTGTTTTTAAGTGTAAATTATTATGTAGCCCATTTTAGCGTTAAGCAATTAAATTAATCCACCGTTGGTGGCAGTGTAATTACCGGTAGCATTCAGGTTAGGCCTAGAATAGGACACCGACGCTCCATCCCCCAAGCCGGGACTGTAGCCCATGCTGTGTTATTGAACGTAAAAAGTCGTCAAAACCACAAAACCTGATGCTAAGAAATACTCGTCAACCCAGGATGTCGGGGGCGCTACAAGCACCTCAGCCGTCGTAGCGTCCGCCGCTACAGCTTCCTCCAAATTATGACAGGTAGGTACGAGAACTTCTAAATTGTCAAACGTACCCTGCATATGGAAAGAAGTTGGAGAAGTAGTGGGAGGGCTGCATGAGAAGACTCGCTAACGTGCAAAGAGGTTTAGAAACAACCTGACACCGGCTTTGTGGAAGATCCTCTGCAGTGCTTGGAATACCCCTGAGAAAAAAGGTAACCAGTTCCAATCCAAAGGTGGAAGTGGTGAAGGTGAGTATGTGGGTGGAGGAGAATTTTTTCATAATTTGTAGCTGTTAGAAAAATAAAAAAATAAAACATTCCCTATAATTCCACCTATACAGGGTGTTCCGAAATTAGTGTCAAACATTTTCAGGACTTAATTCTACCATGAAAACAAGTAAAAAATTTCTAATAAATATGGGTACAATTCTGTTTCATTTTGGAATTAGACCTTGTGAAGGTAACGAACTTTTGAAATTATTACAGTCATGGTAGACGGAACCACGTATTCCAAACATAATGACCACTTACTTATTAAATAAACAAACAGTAATGAGAATAAAAACTCTCTGGAAAGACTTTCCGGAATGTTGCAACGTTTATTAAAGGAAAAAAAAAAACATTTTTTTGCATTTGAAAACAACCAAAAAATAAACATTTAAGACACTGTACACAAATGACGCACCCTAAATTTGCCCTTTTTTTACTACCATCCCCGTGTCACAGCCCCCTAGAAAATTGCAACCCCACAGAAAATGAAGTCATAATACCACCGCCCGTTCTTCCCCCCTCCCCCTCCCCTCCCTTGTTTCCGATGAAGCGGAAGACAACTGATAACCCCCTTTTTAGCTTGGGGTAGTCTGATTATCTGTGACATCACAAAATTAGGAACTCCTCCCCCCCGCCTTTTCACACTCGCAAACTCTGTGCGTCTCCTCTCCCCCCCCCCCCCCCCCTCCCCCCGACGTGATGTCATTTGTGTTCGGACGGATATTCAACATTACAATTCTCAGCATCAACTTTCACTTTCAGTATTTTTTATTTGTTTTCATCAGAAATCGGTGTCAAATAGCTTTTTTTCTGGGCTGATTTGTCCTATGAAAACAAGTAAAAAATTCTTCATAAGTATGGTTCCAAATTTGCTTCGTTTTGGAATTACACCCTGCCTAAGGTAACCAACTTTTGAGGTTTATTGCAATTATGGTGTACGGAATCACAAAATGCAAATAAAATTACCATTAAAATTGAATTGAATAAAACAATAATGATAAGGAAGATCTATCTGTAGACAGAACATTTAGTGATGAAAAACAAATTTTGTTATAAAAAAAAATTTTTTTGTGAGATGCAAAACACTTAAAAAAAAACAATAATTAAACGGCGGATTCTGAAAGGGAGGTCTCTCCAGAGAGTTTTTATTATCATTACTGTTTAAGTAATAAATCAGTGGTCATTATGTTTGGAATTCGTGATTCCATCCACCCATGAATGTAATAATTTCAAAAGTTCGTTACCTTCGGCAAGGTCTAATTCCAAAACGAAGCAGAATTGGACTCATATTTATAAGGAATTTTTTACTTGTTTTCATGGTAGAATTAAGCCATGACTATTTTTGACACCAATTTCCAAACACCCTGTATATCCAAAATCAATTGAAGGCTGCCAATGCAGCCAACACGAGGTTATTTTTACCAATATTTGCAGCACATTTTAAACAAGCGAAAAATCGTAAGATGACAGTGTTATACAGCTATATTATCAGCGTACATTGGGGTAATGGCAACAGTATTTCTTTCAATGGGCCAACAGTGGACGAACGTGGGAATTCAACACAAAATTTTCATTGCGATAAACAAAACATTCGTCCACAAGGCCTTATTTGGGCACTAATCAAAATTTTACCAATTTAAATAAGCTACTGTTGGCCTAGTATGGCCTAGTATGGCCAACTAACCTACGTGTAGATTCTTTTTTCTCCTACATTAAACAAACGCTATTATCTGAAGTGGTTTGAGAATCGTTGTGGGATTTCAAATGATCGCTGAGACAACCTACTTTCGCAGATTTCATAACAATTTCAGCAACGGATAGTGCTTTTTGTGAAGTTTTTGGCTGCACTGGGTTGAGAGTGAATCTATAAAGTGCACAAGGACACGCAACGAGAATCAGTGAATTAGACACAGAAACAAGAAACGACTCTGCATAATTCTGGTTAGAATGACTGGAAGATGATCCTGAGTTGCACAACACTATCATTTTCACTGACGAGGCCAGCTTCACGCTCAGTGGGCATGTCAACAAGCAGACAATGCGATTTTGCGGTGAAGAAAATCCACGTCAGTACGTTGGACAACTTCTTCATGCGGAAAAGGTTACAGATTTTGTGCACAATGAGAAGTTCGGGAACATCGAGAAACTGTGAATCAATTACACGCAAATGCTTCAAGCACAATTCATTCCAACTGCACAAGCTAAAAGTTGTAATTTAGAAGACCACTTCTATATGCAGGATGGCGCCACTCCACACTGTGCTAATTCGGTTCTTGCATTTCTGGTTGAACATTTTGATGACTGCCTCATCTCGTGCGGCTCCGTCAACATCTAGAGCAAGAAGCTCTGAAATCAATCCCTGCGACTACTTTTTGTGGCGATATTTTAAAGGCAGTGTGTATCATCCCAAACCAAGCACTACAAACGAACTGAAATTTTAACATGAAATCAACAAATTCACAGTTTTAACATTGCAAAAAATAATGGATAATTTCCAAAGTCGATTGATGGAGTGTCGCAAACAGCATGGCGGCCATCTAAAGCATATTTTAATTCGCAATCAGCATAGTCGTTAATGAATAACATATATCCACGAAACTTCACATGTATACCTTTAATTTAAGCTGTTGTACACTGTATATTATTAAAGCTTACTTACAACAGCAAAATGTGTACGTCATATGTGTCGTACTGCGTATTTCTGGAGGTGAATTGGAGTAGCGTTGAGTAGCTGTTTACAGTTTCTTTTCTTTTTGGTAAACAGTTCATTTGTTTTACCCGTGTCATAAACACATTAAGTTCCTTCAGCCACTTCGTATTTCGGAAACAGATTTCTTTTTATAAAATCAAAATTCTTTGGGTTTTCATAATGGACCTGAATGAGTGTAAATATTGAAACAAATATTATATTAAAATGTTAATGTGAAAATTACGAATTGTGAATGTAAATGCACCAAAACGAATACGAATGATGTGGCCAGCAAGGTGCATAAAACAAATACACTAAAAAAGACGTTTCGAGACTTGCTATGCTTGCAAGCAACATAACAGTCAACAACATAACTTACACTTTAAAAGACTACAACATATTTAAAAGGAACATCAAACGTCAAAGCAATAAAGCAAATTTAAAACAAAGGACCTAAGTCGACACACGCACGGTATCGACATTTTGCATAAGCTTGGGAGTAAGAGAAGCTTGGGAGTAAGAGAACCCTATTGTCGAAACTTATGTGTCGACTTAGGTTTAAGTTTCAAATTTATTTCAAAGTGTTTCTAAGTATGCCTTAAAGTTTGATGTTCTTTTTAAAAATGGTTGCAATTTCTTTAAGGTTATGTAGTTGACTGTGGCTATGGGGATGTTTTTAAAGTCAGCGGCTTGCGAGCCGCTTGGAAGCGAGACAAGCTTTCCCGTATTTAATTCAAGCCAATATGGCGGCACGATGTGAGCATGCGCCATTGCCGCGGAGCAACAATCGGCAACAATCATCATAGAAGCGATAAATCTTCATGATACGTGCGTGATAAGTACGATATTGATAGTTGCCAGCAGCTCAATTGCTTAGTCTTTACTCTCATCATCTTAAACACTACTAATAATGCGATAAAACAGATACAAGAGATATAATAACTGATTTTGTTAATGTCGGCCATGTTTGTGCTTAGTAAGCTTCAAATAACGTCGTTTTTAATCTCAGCTTGAAAATAGGAAAAGCGAAGGAAGCCGAGACCAAGCAAACTCAGCGCTCAGCAAGCAAGCCACTGACTTTAAAAACATCCCTATTAGCTTACCGTCTTTTGCTTGACAGCGAGACTACCAAGTCTCGAAATGTCGCTTTTAGTTAATTAATTGTTTATTTAATTGTATCCGAAGTCTCAAAGAGAAACTTGTATGGGTTACACATCAAGTATAAAATAAATTACAATACTACCATCTTTACAATTACGGGGGAAAACAAAAATGAACGTATAAAACAAAATATGAATAAAATTCTGAAGTACAAGAACAAGATAATGAACACAATCAAGAAGATGAATCCTTCTCGATCAAACTCATAATACATTACTATGGCTAAACAAATATATGACAAGAAAGTACTAAATTATAATATCAGAATAAAAAAACATAAAAAAGCATAAAATAATACCTATTTATTAATAAACCGTTCTCCGATTTTTCGCTTAACTTGGCCAAAACTAGTAAAAGTAGTGAGTTCAGCTGGTAGCCGATTAAAAATTGTTGGTATGTAAAAATTTTGACATCTTGTTCCATAACTGTTTTTTTTTACCAAAGCAATTTCGTATCTAAAAGTTTCATCCCTCAGATAACTTTTTTTTAAATATCCACTATTTTATGGTCTTATTAAAGTAATTGTTTAAAATAATTGTATAGTTTCTTAACTTTATTACACCAAGTATCTTGAAATCTTTGTATAGGTCTTTAGTCGAGGTATCAGTTGAATTGATTCGTGCACCTAGCTGGCTATACTTCTCTTTAAACGTGAAAATTATCCATGGGTGGCAGTTTCGCTGTAGGTATTTTTTCTTCTTTTATTTCGCATGATGTTACAATCGCGAGTTTGTCTTTGCCTTCGTTACTTTCTATCTCTGTTTAGCGTGGTTTCTAAGACAGAATATAAACGTTTATTTATTGATTCATACCCTTAAAATGGAGTGACAAACCTGAAACTACCAAAACAGGTACATCAGACATCAGGCTACTGTAAAATTCTAACTTTGCGGTACTGTACTCTAAATACATCAGTATAGGTCGAGCGGATGGCCTAGTGATATTAAACGGAATGGTTATTACTTACGTACCTATGAGCTGCCCTCTCGTCCTCTTCGCTACACCGCACTTGGCTTACGGTCTATCGTAGCCCGTGCAAGAAGCAGAGAGACTATGCAGTTACAGATTGGCCGGAAAATCCAAGAGAGACCCTTCTCTCTACTCACTCAATGCTGGACCCTGGTCGCATCCTTGAATGGCTGGGGGCTTCTTTTCTTCCCCTCGGGCGGAAAGTGTCCAGTGTCGTCATCTTGTCCAGTTGACTATTTAGCACTGCCTGAAAACTGCCAAGTGCCAGATTCTATTTTGCATAGGGCGCCCTATTTATTTTTGGTAAGACTGTGTCGGGTTTTAGGCCACTTGATCTTGGACTGAAGATATCGGAGTTGGTTCACATTGTAAGTTTATGCCGTCAAGTGTTCGTTCGTCTGCATGTTCACCTGTCAGCTTTGTTGTCATTGCGTTTGATGTCGTTTTATTAATTATTAAATTTATTAAATAGTACACAGCGTTTCTAGGTGCTAACAACCTTTGTTTTAAATTCCAGTTCATCAGGCAAATTCGTGGTGATTGTGTGGCTGGCTAAGATATTGTTGGGATTCCTGGTTGCAGCATCAAACCTACTGGTATTGGTGGTCCTGGGGTGATGCGGCTTCTGGTATTGAGGTTCCTGGTGGTGGTGTGGAGCTATCTTGTGGTGGTGATGTTTCAGGTCAGCTGCTGGATGAATGTAGTCTTCATAGACTCTGTTGATCTGTTGCCCATCTTCCAAATTTACTGACGAGCAGGAGTCCAGTGGCATTTGATGCAGCTAATGTGTCTTCTGTCATGGTAACTGCGTGTGGTTCTTTTTTGCCAGCAACTAAAGTGCTAGTAATTCCCTCTAGCAAGGAGTCGTCAAGTCTAGGATGGAGGTCCACTTAAAGCTCTTCAAAAAAGAAGTTCTTCAGGACCTCCGTGGGTTGGTACGATGGCCACACTTCTGATAACGTGAGGGCCCGTAGGGCTGGTAGTGAGGACAACACGTAGAATTTAGGTACAATTTGGGGCCAACTCGCGAAATTATCAGAATCACGACTGAAAAGGTTGTAACTTTCAACAGCTGATTCGAGGTCAGAAAGTGGGGACATCGTGAGGAGGGGAGCCAACATTAAAAAAAAAAGTCGTTCTCATCTCGTAGAATTTCCATGGAAATGGATACATTTACATGACCCAAACTTGTCCTTGTCTGGCAGCTGGTATTGTCGAATCATGCATTTTCTACCAATCCATGTATACTCTACGAAGGGGTGGGGCTATGACGTCATAGGGTGGGCCTATGACCGTCACAAGGAATTGGGGCTATAACGTCACGAGGAGCGGAGCTATGATGTCACAAATGTCCGTTGGTGAGTGAATATCTCCGTTTCCCCCTACTATTGAATGTTCTTGTAAATACCATCTGCCATTGGCTCTATTGAGCTTAGATCAAAGGTATGAATTGGATAGTGTTAGCCATGCTTACCTCTTTAATGTGCTTAATGGAAATGGGCCTTTCATCACTTTTCATTAGCATGTAAGCTGTTGTTTGCTTATGCACGGTGTTTGGTACGTTGTAACTATTTTTTTTAAACAGCTCATATTCCTTTTCAGAAAAGGATGCGGCAAAGTTGTTCTCTTTCTGGAGTTCTGTACAGCATTGCCCAGGAACCTTTTCTCCTCATTCTCCATTCATATATTGATCCATAAAGAATTTCCTCTTACAGCGTTCAATGGTGCGTGTGTTACTAATAGTGCTTATTCAAATGATGTTGCTGCTATCGGCTGTGAAGAGGGTTTACATGCTTTGCAACGATCTGCAGCTGAATAAAAGAGGGATGCAGGGGATTTCCACAAATGATCCAGAGGTTCTGGTGTGGTGGCTGGAAAAGCTGATCTGACTCCCCACTTGGTTTCTCATAAAGCAGCAATGAGACAAAATACTACTTGGCAATCACTCGGATCTCAATGACGCTGGTAAGTGAAAGAGCTTGTCTTATAAGCTTGGCCGGGTCCTTTCAATGTGGTGCCTCCATACATTGTCGCCGTCTTTGAGGTACGGGGTGGGTATTGTAATGGAATTCGTTGTTCCCATCTATCTTCAGTTTCTTCAGTGTGTACATATTCCTCAAACAGTGCTGAGTTTTGGCAGCCATCGCACGTGAAATTTGTTTGGCAAGGTAAAAATTGGTTCTCAATGTCTGATCGGCTACAATCTGTAACTCAGGGAGGTTTGGGTCTTGTGTCGATCTGTGCTCATCAGGTATCCTTTCGTGGTGCTATAGTTAGGGATTTCCTAGCTTTTCTTCCTTTTCCCTTGCTTTAGTTCAATTGATGACGTATGTCGGGCTTGTGGCGTTTTTCCTTCCCAGCATGAGACTCCATTTTCCATGCACCTTTAAGGTATTGGTTTGCTTTCTTGCAATCGTTAAGTATCACCATGCCCACTCGTTTTCTTTGTGCTTCCTCCGGCTGCCTTTGAGTATGGAAAGATTTTTCGTCAACCCCCGTAAGTGGGCATAGTCTCTTTTAGAAACGTGTTGATATCTGTTGTTGCATGGCAACTGTTTTCACTCGATGGTCGATGGCACGAAGCACGATGTGACATATCAAGACATACCTTGTTACCATGAGAGCACTGCATCTGTTTCAGGGTATTTCTTCAAAACTCTCCCCCAGTTTGTGGACCATTCTACTGGACTATGCCTCTGCTCGATGTTCACACTCCGTCTTGTTCTGGAACTGTCTATTTTTTGTCATCCTCTTGGATACCTATTGTTATTTACGCTAGGGTTTGTCTTGCATGGCACCGTGTTTTCATACTTCCACCTGCTCCATCAGTGGGGAATGGAATCGAAGTTACAATCTGATGTTATTCCTCCTTGAGTAGGTTATATGACTTCACAAGCAGCTTGACAAAATGTTGACATTCAGTGGCATCTGATTCATGATACCGTACTCTATCCTGACCTGTTGGTAACCCGTTCTACGGGATGTGTGTCCTGCCAGTGATGGCCCCTGTTCATTATGGCTTCGTTACGTAGCTGGTCCTTCCATTTACTCTTTGCTGATTTTTATTGTTGCTTACTTTTCACGAATTGTTTTGAGTCCTGTTCCACTGTCTAAGTAATAGTTAGAGGTTAGGTTAGGTTAGGTTAATTTTATTTGAGTTCTAAGGCCCTTGAAGCCATACACTCACCCTACTGCCTTAACCTAACTTACGCTATACATTCATGACAGCTTTGAACATATCACACAGGGCCTTCCATACTGTGCAGCTGTACCGTGCTAGAAATCCTTGTAAACCACATCGCTCCAAAAACGATCTCCACTGTGCACACAGTCCAACCGCCCAACAGTTATAGCAGGATTCCACAACAGAGCCGTACTAGTTAGAGCCGTACTTTTGCAACAGTGGTCCGCTGATAAGTGCTTTTGGCCCACTTTTTCTTTGACAGATTCCAAGGACTGAAAGATCGTCCTCGGCCTACGGCTTCGGACGATCTTTCAGTCCGAGAAATCTGTCATCAAAGAAAAAGTGGGCCAAAAACCACTTATCAGCGAACCATTGTGGCAATAGCACTGCTATAAGTTTCTTATGACCATACTTTTCGTTCACCATGTAGCTTAGCACCAGATCAGCTATAATTCTCCATTTCACGGCGGTTTTATAACAGTGTGTCGTCTCAAGAGATGCATGTTGGCGCTGTGTGCGTGTTTATTGTTGTATGCTTGTTCATTGTTGTGAATTCCAAACTGCGCTTGTCACACCGGCAGCCTAGTTTTGCCCGATAGATCTGGGAATTTTGAATCTTTTCTCTGACGAGGACAATGAATGGCTTAGCCAGGTAAGCCTGTGCGACGAAGAGGGTAACGAAGTCAAGCCTCAAGTAACAGATTTATGCAAGTAACTACTGATGAAGTGTGTCAGCTTCAAATTCAAGGCAGTGCGTTAATTCGAAACGTTCAACATCTTGGGGGTTAAATGTGTGTAGGGCGTGGGCAAATGAACGTAATCGCCGTTCTAGTCATGATTGAGAGCAAGTCCCAGAGGACATTTCATTGACAGGACCGATTATTTTAAATTAAAATAAGTACGTGCTGTAAAATAAAAGTGTTTCTTTTTCAGTCAATCCTGTTAGTAAAACGCTGTTGCATGTGTTTCAGGTAAAGCGTTTAAAAAAGTTTTTTAGATGTGTCAAAAAGTGTTTATTTTAAAACACTTGTTTGAACTGGGTACTAAGCATTTAAAAGTGGGCAGGATAAGTGGGTTGGCCCACCTATAAGTTGGCCCACTTATAAGTGGGTTTATCCTGCCCACTTATCCGACCCACTTTTGAAGAATGCGTTAGCAACATAGAAAGCATTGTTGCAACTGGGCTGATACGGGATTTACATCCCACCACTGCATGTCCAGACCCTCTCAACGGTCTCACTCGACGGGATGCTGGTTTGCTTTCCAGGCTCCGTACAGGGCATATTCAACTCAGGGCACATTTGTTTCGGCTAGGGTGGTCCCGCTCTTCACTCTGCATCTGTGGTGTTGATGACGAGACGGTGCGTCATTTTCTTTTTGAGTGCCCCCGGTGGACGGCTCAGCGCCGTTTTGTGGTTGCCGCTGGGGTTGACCCTATGCATAAGGCCCTTGGTGTTTCGCCACACTCCTCGTTTGGTATAGGTCCCCTGCACAGGACATTAGGTTTTTGTAGGGCGACGCAGCGTTTTACCTAGGGACCCAGGGTATCTCGTGCTCTCTTGTTCCCCGGCTGGCCGGTTGCAGTGTGAAGTATATAGACGGATTGTAACTTTAGGTCTTTAGTCTTAAGTAGTTTTAAGTAGTTTTAGAGAGAGCTCATGGTGTTTTAGACCGTTACGCTCTGTAAATAAAATAAAAATACGGGATTTAACAGCCGACTTTACACAATGAAAAAGGAAAAAGTATGGTCATAATGTGGGTTGGCTTTGACACTAAATGTTAGCAGGTGTTTTGTCTTCCACCTTAGCTTTTACAACCGAATGATATTTCTAAATCTCATCCTGCTCTGTTCCCCATTGATGCTTTCAAACGTGACGTCAAAGTATGGTCGATTTCTAGTTTTCTACTTCCGAGTGCCATTGTGCTACTAATTCTCGTGCGGGGTTGCATTTTGCGTGGGGTCTTGGTTTGGGAGTTCTGTTTCGGAGTATTGGTAGCCATTTTGTGTTTTTGCAGTGTTGTAGTTCGACCTGTGCCTAAAGTCGAAACAGCATCATAACCTTCTTTTACTATATTTATAAAATTTACTGACTAAGCTATCATACATAAGGATGCGGATTTTTTTTATAGTACGAACACTTGCCTAGTTGGGCGCTGTCCCCATCACCACTGGAACAGACTATTAATGCTGTCCAGCACTCCTCGGTCTAAAGGAACTCACGGTATTAACAATCTCCTGATGGAAGCTGCCATTCATGTGGTAACCATTGTTTACTTTTTTAAGTTCTCACTATCTAGTAACTGGTCTGATGACGTCATGTATACTTACGTTCCCTTTTCTGACTGAAACTTCCGTTGTTTCCCATTGCCAGTGTTCCCGTTGTCCCGTTCCCGTTGCCCCTGGCGGCGCACACCTCTACCTAGATCGCCGAAGATGCTGCTCGCAAGCTATTTCTCAGGTGGCATTCATTTCGTTGGGCGATGGTCATCATAATGTGGCAAGCCGGTGAGTTGATTTACTTTGCAAAAGTAGAGTAAGGTGAATGGCGCCGTCTGACGCAGCAGAAATACTTGCAAATCATAAAATCAGACAAATATTTTAATTTTCTGCATAATTTGTGCCTTGTTCACGAAGTAAAAAGGTAAAAATAAAAAAAATTGGGCAGAACCCCACGTCGACCACAATTGGGGCCCGCCATCTTGAAAACTGTTTTCAAGATGGCGGGCCCAGATTGTGGTTGACGTGGGGTTCTTTACGTTTTAACGTTGTGAACGAGCCACAAACTACATGCCGAAAATTTAAATATTTGTCTGCTTTTATGATTTGCAAGTATTTTTGCTGCATCAGACGGCACCACACCTTAAGAGGTAACTGGTGGTGATACACGTTCTGATTCAGAGCAATCTAAGATGTTGTTTCTGCTGTTTCTTTGAGACGATGATTTGTGGGCAAATTAGAGACAGAAGATTAAAAAAAAAGTAGCAGCTTCCCCTCCTCAACCGTTTGCTGGAGTTTCGGTGCGTCCTGTTAAAAATTACGCACTATTTAAGAAGCCTTAAAACCATTCATTGAATGCAGGGACATGCACAGGGGGAGGGGGGGGGGGGTAGAGCGCAAGCCCTGCCCTCATGGCAAAGTGCCCATGGCAAAGTGCCCTTTTCGTAAAAAAAATGGCTGACATTTGCTGGAGCGACAGTATAAGAGCCAAAAAAAAAAGGCAAAAAGGGGAAAAAACAGCTAGAAAGGGGTGCAAAGAGGGCCAGGAAATGGTAAAATCTAAAAAAAAAAAGGGGTACAAAGACGGGCAGAAACCGATGAAAACACATACAAAAAAAGAAAGGTCCCCAGAAAAGTGTAAAGTATACTTCCCGTTTAAAATATCGGGAACCAGGAACCAGGTGTATACATATTCACTTGAAAATCATGCCCTTAAGGCTGAGTACTGTATAAAGGATTTCGGTGTAAACTTTTCATCTAATTTAAATTTCTCAAACCATTGTAATCTACTTGTTAGTAGGCAAAACGAGTTGGGTATATGGTGAGAAGATGTATTGTCTCCCGCGATGTGCGGACACTGGTCAGGGCATTCGTTATTTATGTACGGCCCATCCTTGAGTATGGCAGCCCAGTCTGGTCTCCGCTTCATCTTAAAGACATCAGGCATATTGAGTCTGTGGAAAGATCATTTACCTACCAGGATTCTATAACATGCCTTATGCAAGACGTTTAGCTAAACTTGGTTTGGAGTCTCTTAAGCTGCGGAGATTGCATGATGATCTTTGTCTCACTTTCTCCATTTTGCGTGGTCTGGTCGACCTTAATCCTGGGCTTTTTTTTGTGGTCCGTGGAAATGGGTTTACCAGGGGCCATTATCTCACGCTTACTGTAATGCCTTTTAAAAAAGGGATTGTTAGAAGGTATTTCTTTTCTAATCGTGTAGTCTGCCCTTCGAACAGCTTATCGTCGGGGGTAGTGGAGTCCGCAAGCTTGCATATTTTCAGGCGAAACCTGGGGAGGCTGATCTTGCCATGTTTCTGAGGTGTTTTTAGCCTGCTTGATCATTAATTTTTCGCGTCTTCGTGTAGTATTTTTCTCTGTTCTCCCCCCCCCCCCCACCCCCAGGTTTGTTTTATGTAATGTATGTATGCTGGTTTTGTATATCTTCTTTTTCGATTTGCTTTTTTTTAATTATTCTGGACAGGTGTCAGTGGCCCTAAACAGTCCATTCTGTATGTGGAAATAAAAATCGGTGATACTCTTGGCACGTTTAAGCCAGAAATAACATCATGACCCTCTTTTGAACTTAATCGTTGATTTCTGTTTGCTTTAAAGTGGCAACAAAGATTGAAATGAATAAATCAAGTTAAAGTTGTATTTCCTGTTGTTTCCTTGACAACCTTCTCATCTGCCGTCGCAGCTTGTCAGACAGTTGAATAAATCAAATTAGCATCGTCTTACAACTTGTGTCATCAGGTGCTTTTAATTCTGTAAATGTTGGAATCGATATGTACGTACATGAATATTCATACGGTACAGATGTAACATCAGTGGTTAAAGAATTGATTTGCTGTGACATTTACCCAGTCTTTTTTTTACCCAAGGCTTTATGAGTGGGAGCATGCTTTTGAAACTGTTGGAATATTCGATCAAGTTTCAGATAAACAACTTAGAATTCACAGACGACGAATGAATATGTGAGGCTGTCAGTTCGCAGTTGATTTAAAACGGTGGTGCTAACCATGACTTTTAGTCGCTCCATAGCATATAGCAATTCGGAAACTACACGAGCTAATCATAAGGTAAGGTGAGGATCACGGTGACGTTCACGGTGAGGTATAGGCTACAGCGCATGGGAACTCACGGTATGACGCACGGTATTTACTTAATACTTGAAAAATTAATTTTAATTAAGATTTCTGTTTGAGCAAGGGCGTACTGGCCACACGGGAAAACGGTAAAACCTATGATCCGAGGGTCTGTCAGAGACCTACTGATTTCTACGAAATGCCATTACAGAAGGGCCTATACGTTAACCGTTTCCCGGGCCTAAATGGCCTTTTCAGTAGGCCTCTGGCTGTGTCTGGTGCAGGAAGAAAGAGCGAAATTGTGGCCGTTTAGTTGAATCTCTAATAGTAATTCTGGTTGTATTTATGCAAATAAGATGTTTTTATTAGACCAAAAATGTAAACCGAATCTCATTAAGAACGAAGAGCATTTTAGTGTTTCAATACCGTGCAATGTATAACAGACTACAGTGCTAAATTGGCTAACGTAATTTTTTTTGCTGCAAAGAAACTGAACTCTCAGTGAAAGTTAAAAAAATAACAAGCGGCTGCAACGACTACCTAGTTGCAACTGGTCTTCTGTACACTTCCGCCACTTCCCATACATGTTCGGGCGCACACCTCTATCACGCACTGCAACAGCGATTTCTATTATATAATCTAAAAGCAGTAACCATCACAACTGCCGATTAAAACTGTGTTAGCTTTTAGGCTTACGCGTAATTGTCCGCTTTTATACTAGTTTTAATTTCGTAAGTAGGAGGTAACGGAGATATGGATTGGCAGTACGCCTATTCATATTTGCAACACAGTGCGCCTCCGGGCCCAACGTTACAGTGATACAATGTAATGCGCAACATATATAGATCAGTGGTAGGGAAGTAACGGGAGAGACGTCATAATATAGTGCTATTGATGAAGCCAGCAGCGACTCGTACCACTTGCCATTGCCATGGTAACGTGATTAATTTTCGTTTTTTAGGCCCAATTTTTTTAACTGTAGTTTTAGTTTCCTAAGTAACATATAGGCTTAGTGGAGAATTTGGTTCGACGGTAAGCCAATTCATTCATGCAACAATGTGACGACACTATTTTAAACGCAGCTAAAATTCTTTTGTTTTTATGACTGCGTGTTATCCTTAGGATAATATTATTATTTCATTTAGTTGCGTCGAGGTACTTCCTCTTAGGTATTAGGAAGTAACGATGTTTTAATTTGCCGTGTTTTTAAATTAATTTTTGAGACTGAATCTAACGTTGTAAACTATGATCGGCTGGCTCTATTCATCGTTCCGAAACTGAAAAAAAGCGGCAGACAGACAATGTCTGTACAGTGTACAAAAGACTAAAAGGCATGCATTTCATGGAATTATGGCTCCATAGGCAATCTCTAGGGTGGTCGTAAGAGGGTTTAAAGCAAAATACCTCCTGCCTTATAACAGCTACGCGTCATATTGTTTATCATAGTCATGGTCAACTGAGACAGTAGATTCGTTCCCCGCACCGACAAAAATGCAGCTACTATCTCAGTTGGCTTTGTGCCTAATAGACAAGCTAGCGTGAACGCATTAGTTGTGTCGTCACAAACCGGAATGATGCTCGTATTTTAAAATCAGAATTCATAATTTTCTAGGCTAGTGTCTTATAATTTTGCTTCGGCGATCTATTGGAATAATTAATTTTAATTTTTGCCGCATTAGTCTTTTAGATTTTTGATCTCATGAAACGTCATGATTATTGTAAGCGCGCAATGCATCATATACTGCGGGACGCAGTAAATAAAGTTAACAATTATTCAAAAGAAAATCTCCTATGCCACATTTTAAAACGGATTTTTACCAAAGGATTGACTAACGGTAAGGAAATAGACCTTTGGGGTCATACTTGATGTGGTGGATCGAGAAAAATGGCGCTGGGAGGTATATCCCTTTCTATTAGTAAGAGGGTTTACTACTAAGACGGTTTACTACTAGTAAGAGAATTTAATTTCTACTAATAAAAGGGTTTAATTTGTACTAGCCAGTAGTTGTTGTGTGCTTGCGGCGATGTTGTGACACTGTCTCGTTTGATGTCGCACTGCCATTTGTTTCTGTTGGGGGCCGGGAGTTTGATTGCCGTTTGATTGCCAGTGCCCAGAGTTTTCCGTCAAGGATACAATTTCGTAATATTTGGTATGCAGTTGAATATTATATTCTTAAAAGTGTTACGTCTATAAGTATTTCAATGGTTACTTCTCTTACTTTAAAGAAGAAACCATTAAAGTAACCACACGACGGAAACTAAGTTGGGTGAAAGTGACTATGAACGTAACAGCATTTACAGTTACTTCCAGGGTTCTTTCTAAGATAAACTTGCCACGTTCCTTAGAGTGGTCTATCCACAGTTACCTCTAAAAGACTGTCAACAATTACATGCAGTGTTTCTTCATGTTAACTCACACTGTTCCATTTAGCTTTACTTCCAGCATTCTTTCTACGTTTAGGCCTACGTTTACTACGTTTACTTTCTACGTTGATTCTATATTTACTTCCAGCATATCTTCCATGTTTAGGCCTACTTACAGCGTTCCTTCTATGTTTACTTATAACGTTCCGTCTATGTTTACTTCCATATTTACTGCCAGTTTTTCTTCCTCAGTTTCTTCTGCAGGTCTATCCATATTTACTTCAAGCGTTCTTCCCACATTTCCATAACATTCCATCCACATTTTCTTCCAATTTTCCTTCCACATTTACTTCCAGCTCTCCTTCCATGTTTACTACTAACGGTCATTCATAATTCAGGTATTCCTTTCAAGTTTACCTCCAGCCTCCTTTCCACATTTGCTTCCAGTATACCATTCACAGTTACTTTCAAGGTACCTGTTCACATTTACAGCCAGCATTCGTTTCACATAGCCTATTTACCTCCAGCATACCTTTCTGTGACCATGGCTGTTAGGGGTTTGAATAACATCTCTGTAATGTGTGGTGCAGTGGCAACCCGGACCACTGCACTGTGACTGAGGTTGGCGCTAATGACCAAGTTGTCGACGCGCCATTAAGCCTCAATTCCCCCCCCCCCCCCCATGGCTGTCTCCATCAGAATTTTACCAAAGTTGACAAACATATTTAATCACACTTCCTCTTTCACACGCATAATTTCACTCGCAGACTGCATTCATTGTTTTGCCAATCTTGTCTTTTTTCATAATTCCACAAATTTATTTGTTTAGCTTCCAATATTTTGAATGATCGGCTTGTTAAGTTTTTTTCCCTTCGTTCATGAGATATTCTCTTATAAGGATTTGTGTTTTTTTATCCCACAAACAGCATGTAGTCTTTCTCGTAAGGCATGGAAAGAAAAAGTATTTTTTTCCCTCTTTTTTTGGAGTGAGTTTAGAACGGCATTGCAACTCAATGCTACTGTGGCTTAAACTTCTTGTCCCAGGAGCGCTAACTTAAAGACTGGATGGTTCAGCAATCGCATCTTTTCCAGATTAAAAAGTTCATTTGGGCTGGTTAATAATCAGACAATAATCTGTTGACGTCCTCATACCAAGCTTAACTTGTTTATGCCTATACCAAGCTCATAATGTATATAATCATGACAACTCCTGTAAAAAACCGTAACTTTCACACGTTTATTTTGTCATTCCTCGATTAACTAAATAAAAGGAAAGGAAAACAAGCTAAACAGGGAAAATCATACACTAGAAATAAGTTCAAATAACGAGTACAGTAAGCCACTTTTGTGCACTTACGTTTCGTTGGAGTAGCATGACCCGGATTCGAACTGGCGTTTACAGCTATGGCCACTCTTCCACTGGCCTCCTCGATTAAAGAGTCAAATCACCAACATGTCTCGAACGAGCATTAACGATACGTAGTCAGGGGCGCACCTAGTAATTAAAGGTCAAGGAGACCTTTGAGGATTTTTGTTGAAAACTTATAGTTCACCACACAGCCTGAGGTACATTTCCCCAACTTAGACTTATTTTGGTTTACCTTCTTATTTTTATTTTTGAGGCGGTTGTATGGTGTTAACCCTACGATATTCTAGTAGGGAAAGGGGAAAATTTTTGCATTCATATAAGCTTTTCGAGTCTTCAAAATACATGAGGTCATCTGAAGACCTTTCCCTTATTTATGTAGTGTGTAATAAATAATTAATGGAACATTACAGAAATCTAAAGGGGTGCAGCAGTTACCCCATCACCCCCCCCCTCCGTAGAGCCGCCACTGTACGTACGTTTATCATTAATGTTCGTTTAAAACATACCACCACAAAGCAGGAACCCATCAAGGGTTTGCCACAAAAATGTGTGATATCAGAGCCAAAATGGTTGCCCCCAAGCTTTTGGCACGAACAGAGATCACTCACGCTAAACTGAGAGCTACCAATATTAAAAACTATCAATTCAACTATCAATTTTTTAACTTTTTTTCGTAACTTTATGTGCTCAAATATATTCTGGGGAACGTGCCTGACGCAATAGCTGCAGCTGCACATATAGAACAATGTAGAATAGAATAGAAATTAGAGGGCGCCGAGCCAAATGCTGAAACGAAGCCTCCCCCCCCTCCCCCACTCCCCGCCCCAACCGGAGAAATAGAAACTCTAGAAATTATTTTGAAGGCAATATTTTTTAGACTATAATTTCTTTTAGAAATGGGAATTTCTATTGTGCTGAAAATTTGGATCTCATAAAGATAAAAAGCTGTGGGGAAAAAAAGTAGATAAAAGTGCAGGAATGCAAAGGCAGTAAAAATAAGCCAAGGGCAAAATACTGAAGAAAAAAAAGGCTCCTGGTAATATTCGAGCTAAGGCAACTAACTAACCTGCAACAAAAACAACACATTCACGAAAAACAAGCGGCTACAGCGACTACCTAGTCGTATCCGGTCTTCTATACAGTTCTGCCACTTCCGATGTTAAGGCGCACACCTCTACCATGCCACGCACTGCAACGGCGATCTCTATTATATAATCTAAAAGCAGTAACCATCATAATTGCCGGTTAAAAATGTGTTAGCTTTTGGGCCTATTTTACAGTACAGGCGTAATTGTAAGATTTTAGACCTAATTTTCACCTATAGTTTTAATTTCGTAAGTAGCAGCTAACGGAGATTTGAATTGTTCAGTAAACCTATTATTTTCGCAACACGGTACGCCTCCGGGCATACAGCTAGTTTTACAACGAAATGCGCAGCTTAACCTATATAGATCAGTGGTAGTATGGGAAGTGACGGGAAGACGCAATAGAGAGACGTCGTAATATGCTGGTGATAAAGCCAGCAGTGACTCGTAGCAACTTGACGTTGCCGTGGTAACGAGATTTGAGGCCTAATTTTCAGTTTTTAGGCCTAATTTTATTAACTGCAGTTTCCTGATTTCGTAAGTAGCAGATAGGCCTAATGGAGAATTTGGTTCGACGGTGAGTCTATTCATTCATGCAAGAAGCGAGAGACTATTTTAAACGAAGTTAAAATCCCGTTGTTTTACGGCTTCTTGTTATCTTTGAGGATTTCAATTCGACCATTCGACCACCAAATGCTATTATTTCATTTAGTTACGTTGAAGAAGCCTATTAGCTATAAGTAAGTAACGATGTTTAATTTGCCTTGTTTTTTTTTAACTAACTTTTGACGCTGAATCTAACGTTGTAAACAGTGGTCATCTCTATCTGGCACCGTTCTGAGGTTAAAAAAAAGCTACTGGCAGACGGATGGACAGACGGACAAAGTCGTTATAATAAAATACTAAAAAAGACGAAATAATTTGGCTCTTTTCCTGTCGGCTGGTTTTTTTTCCGGCATTTTTTCCCGTACGCCAACTAAACTATACCGTACCAATATCGATCCTCTCTGGCTAGTCCGAGCTCTCGCAACTACGTTTAACTACTTAGGTTAGGCTCATTTGTATTTTAATTATAGATCATGTTTTACGAGTTGCTTTTATTGCCTTGAGTGCACACGAAAGGCAAAAATTGCGAAAATTTTATTTTGGCCGATAGGAACTAAATTCGTACGCTATGCCAGATAAGAACGGGATGGAAAAGGATACAGTTTATTTGCATACTGATTTATTCATGTGTGTGGGTGGATGGGGAAGGGTGTGGGGGAGGGGGAGAAGGCACAAAGACCTCCCAAAGAACTGCTCGATGTCTCTCAACCCCCACCCCAACACATACAAACTCTTCCCCAACCACCCTTTCATTCTGAAGCTAACCCAGAACAAATACAAGGGACGCGGCTTCAGACGTCACGTAAATTATGTACACTACTCCTTGAGGTGTCCTCCCATCAGATCGAAATAATCGAACGTCCCCTGGGATAGAAATACCGTCCGTCGGATAGAAAATATGATTTTCCCAACAGATAGAAATTTTTTCCCATCAAATAGAATTTTTTTTTCCAACAAATAGAAATTTTTTCCCATCAGATAGAAATTTTTTCCCATCAGATAAAATTGTTTTCCATCGAATAGAATTTTTTTCCCCATCAAATAAAATTTTGTTTTTGTACTCCCGGGGGAAAAAAAAGGTACGGCAAACCAGTATGGCCAGTCAATAGGGCTTACCACAAAATACGAATAGTAGTCTTTTTTTTTTTACTGTTTGTTGTTTTCTGTCTGGCTGCTTAAATCGCTTGCGGTTTGCATTATTAGCATTTAAGGAATTTCATTTGCTTTAGTATTGTTGTATTGTTGGTTTAGTATTGTTTTATAATTTAGTTACTAAGTGTGACAATAATGGTTAGTATTCTTAATGATGGCACGGAATTGTTTTATAAACAGGACGGCCGTTGGCTTCAAAGGTTGTGGGTCAAATCCCACTCAGAGCACGTTCAAGTATTACGTTATCAGGAAGGGGGAGGGCAGGTTCGCCAGCTGGTGGCGATTGATGACGAGGGGGGAGGGGTTTGGCCAGTTGATGACGTAAGCACCGATATCCCAGTAAAAGGGTGGAAAAACGCAAAAAAAAAAGATGCTCAGAAAAACATAGGAAAATACAGGGAAATGGAAGGGCCAGGGTAGAAACGACGTAATACTGGAGGGGGATTGAGCAATTGATGACGAGAGGGAAGGGGGGTTCAAAATGGCCAATTTCTTGATGACATAGTAATTGAATGGCTCCTCAGGCAGTCTGACGTTAAGTCCATAAGACAACGTGAATAGATTTGCATCTGTACTTAGTGCTAAATAAACGTAGAGTTTGGAAAAAGTTGACATTAATAACATAAAATCAAGGCTTTAAAATGACCTTAATCCTATTGTTTGCTATTGTTTTGTAGAAGAATGGATTGATTTTGGTTATATAATTTTAGTGTAAGTGAAAAATCTCATTATAAATTTAAAGAATAATTCCCGTTATATCGAAAAAAAATCCCATGAGATAGAAATACATTTTCCCGTCATGTCGAAAATTTTCTATCTCACGTGCCATGCGATATTTTCTATCTGTTGGGGGTTTCGATCCGATGGGCCTGAACCCTCCTTGAATAAAACCGTTAGGCTTTTAGTCTTGAAAGTTCTCATCCACACTGTCTTCATATCCCCACTATTGAAATACGTACATACTTGCAATACATCTGTGTTTTAACATTAGCCAAAAAAGAATTTCATCTTACTTGGTAGTAACCTGTGTTTGTGAGATGTAGGCTATAGGCGCCTGAAAATAGCGAAAAAATTGACCGAACCTTGAACTAATTAGAGAAAAATTAAATTAACGGCACTCGCTCTTGAAAAATGTGAACAACATATAAAAAGTCTACTAAAATAAGATTAGTGGAAAGACGCCATAATGGCGCCCATATAATGACGCCATAATTCGACACTTTCACTCTTATTTATTGAAATACTGAATTCCCTTTCACAGTTAGCAAAATTGTACGTCCTTTCTATATTGTTCCTTTTGAAATTTCCTTTCCAATGACACCAAACACAACCAGAAGTGGTACTAATGAATCATGATTTATCCGTAGTATATGCTGTAACGGAAATAAAAGAGTTATATATGTGCTCGAAATTGAAGGAATTTCACCTTGCGTGAAAAGCATTAAATTTGGTATGGATGCACAATCGCACATGAAGGGTAACTGGAAAAAAAGGTATAACAGCACGTTCAAAAACACTCCGAGGGGGAAGAGGGTGACTTAATCCCCCCAAACGATTTTTTGGCTGTAAATCCTTAACTGTCAACAAATCAAAAGCATAATGTGAAGCAAAAACGTTCATAACACAATTCTGGTCAGGAAAAGTGATATACATCTTTTACGTAAAAGCAATCCTTGAACCACAAAATCGTAATTAGAGTATATCACCCTTAAATCGCGCGAAAGCTCCTTTTTTTATTTAATTGGTTGTTTTAGTGATTTTCGTGTTCATAGTGCTCTTGCGAGCACTCTAATAGCCCGAAATGGACATGCTTCGGATTTTCTGAAGGGGTGCGATCAATTCTTTCTATCAATCCTAACAGAAATTGTTTATTTAGATAGGGACCGTCCTACACCCATTTAAAGGTGAAGAGGTCCGTGTAGCGGCAAACGTGTGTGGTCATTTTCGAAATAGGAGTAGTCTTGCAAGTTTTCTAATAGCCTGGATTTTCTGGAAGGTTGGGATCTATTCTTTCCACTTTAAACTTTTTTCTTTACAAAATTTGCCGTGTTCAGAAAAGGCTGAACATCAGCCGAACCCAAACCCACGTAGCCCTTAGGCTGATAAACAGATTGAAAGTCTCCCTGAACAGACTGACAGATAGATAGTTTCGACCTACAACTTACTTGAGTGACAAGAAAAACGAACAACTTTTTTTTTTTTTACATAAGTTAGGAAACCTTCCATTTACCTTGTATAATGGCCAATCATTTCGGTACAAACCTTTTTCTCACATCCTTATTCGTCGTATCCAGTTAGTCAGATGCTAATCGTCACACCCTAATCGTCACTGCTTCAAGTAGTCACTCCAACTATATGTCACTCGCTCTTCGTCACACACTACTCGTCACGCTCATTTCGATTATCCTTTAATCCGTGACACCAGTTGTACGTCACATGCTATTTATTCGTCAAGCAATTTTTAAAATTAAAAAATAAATCATTTAAAGAATCTATTTATGAAGCAAAAAGCATCTGTGGTGTTACTTTACAGTAAAATGGCGTAAGAAAACAGCCATGCAAAATACGGAAAAAAAAACGTCATATTTGACTCATTTTTACCGTTAGCATCGTCAGCAAACAATGCCGAGCTTGAGGAAATAACTTCCAGCAAATCATTGATGTAGATTGAGAAAAGAATAGGGTCACCAACAGATCCTTGTAGAACTTTCGAAGAAACACCTAATTCACATGATGTGGCACCATTTAGCACTATATATTTTCTCTCTGAAAGCAAAGCACAGTACCAATTTACCACAACATCTGGAGTGCCGTAACTTCAGTTTCAAAAGCAGTAAGTCATGTGGAACCGAGTCAAACTCCTTCGGCATATCCACTGCAACCAGATTTATAAACGTACCCACGTCCAAGGCTGACGCAATATCTTATACCATGTTTAACAAACGTAATTTACAGGAGGAGCTTTTTCGAAAACCAAATTGTTTTGCGAGAGCAAATTCTTAGTTTCCAAGTGGCGAACAAGGTTGTTCACAATAATGTGTTCCATCATCTTACAACAAATAGATGTCAGTGACACAGAGCAATAGTTATTTACCTCGCTCTTCTTACCATTCTTGTAATGAGCTACCATGGCAGCCGTCATCCATCCTGCTGAAACTAACCCACCGTCCAAACTCTGAAGGTATGAAACAAATACTTTGCACTGAGAATCCTAATAACAATTCCATCAGGCCCAGATGCCTTACAAACTTTAAGATTACTTATCAGCTTCACAATTAATAACTGCGTAAGTAATAGGAATATCTGGCATATCAGCAGTGCACCTATAGAAGGCAGTGTTAAGTTCTGCTCTCCCATATCCGTCTTCATAAACACATACTCAAAAAAATGATTGAGAAAGTTGGCTTTCTCTTTGTCATCCGTGCTTCTTTTTTCTTCTTCTGAGATGTTTCACACCGTTTTGAATTTGTTTTCCAAATACAAAACCCAAGTCATCCATATAGGCACTTTTACTTTCTATAAGCATCTTCTTTGTTTTTTTTTTCCTTTTGGTAAGCAACCTCTTTCCATTGTGTCATAGTTATAGATTTTCTTTACTGTTGCTCATCTTTCATGGTAAAAGGAAGTGTATATGTACGGGTTTTTCTCCGGTTGTTTCCCGCCCGTTCTCCTCCGGGTACTCCGGTTTCCTCCCTCGTGCGGCAAAAAAACAACCGTCCTGGTGGTGGTACCTTCCACTTAGCATCTTCTGCTTAGGTCTTCAAAAAGCTCTAAGCTTATTGGACGACAAATTCTATTCTATTCTTACTTCCCAATCAGAAGCTACACATTTCCGCCTAGTGTGAAATGTAGGAAAATTCCGACTTCAGACAAGCGGCCGAATTCGAGAAAAAGATGAACGAACCAAGTTCATCTCTGGTCAGTCAGCTGTCTGATTCACGTCGTCTTCAAGCAACAGAAAACATGTTTTGACATGCCCGAGTGTTTTTATTTAATCTTTTCAAAAGTTTGGCACTTCTGCTCGCGCTTTTACGACAGTAGCCGTGTGCATGAACGATTGCGCTTGGTGAGCTTTTATTATTGGTTTCTTTATGTACAAACATTTTACCCTGGTGACACCATAGGGTGACACCATTATACTATTATACACATAGTATGCTAGCAACAGCAACACGCAACGCAGCAACAGCGACACCAAACAACCAGACGGTAGCGATGAAAGAAGGGGAGCGTATTCCTTCTTGGCACGGTGGCAAAAAAAAAAAAAAAAAAAAAAAGGCGAGCGGCTGGCAAGGTGTCGATGTTCTGTAACCCCTCGTACATGTACACGCGTAACTTGACGCGCGTAGACGCGAACGCAGAAAAGAATACTGGTTTCTCCCCTATCGCTTACCCATAATCCATTGCGAATCGGCAGCGCGTTGGAGTTGGCGTAGGCTCAACTTTTCCGCGTGAGCCGCGCGGCAGGACGGGTTTTTCTGCCCTCCAGCTACTACGAAACTGGGTATTCAATAGAGGGATTTGTAAATAGGTCAAGTCGGTCGGTCATTCTCACCTCTTTTTACGCGTGATCGTGGACACACCAGCGTTTTTCTGTGTCTGCTTGTATGCGCGTCAAGTTACGCGTGTGCATGTACGAGGGGTAACACTCAATAACAAACTAAATATTGCGTCTTCTATAACGAGTGAGTTTATTGTTGGTACGGTAGTAAAGAAAAAAGGCGAGCGGCTGGCAATGTATCGATGCCCGGTAACAACCAGTAACAAACTGTGTTCGTCACGGTTCGTGGTACAGCCACCCTCTTAAGCTTAAAGGGCAATTACATCCATTTTGACATGCCTGTTTGACTTTTGGATCACTTACACAATAACTCAACACAAGAATTGCAGTAAGAATACGTTACGTACGTCCGCTATAACAATTTAATTACTGCATCACCACAACACGACACGTAGGTCGCCATTGTTTTGCTGGAACGCACAGAAATTAATGCCGACAGACGGATCTCTTCGATTTCGACTCGCAGCCGATTGAGATAGCTGTATTGACTGTGCGGAGCTCAAGCGTCTGACGGCCTTAGTTGGCCACTACACTGCCGGCCAGCTAAGGCCGTCAGGTCGAAATCGAAAAGTGACATATGTCGGCATTAATTTCTGAGCGTTCCAGCAAAACAATGTCGATCTCCGTGTCGTGTTTTGGTGATGCAGTAATTAAATTGTTATATCGGACGTAAGTAACGTATTCTTACCGCAATTCTTGTGTTTAGTTATTGTGTAAGTGATCCAAAAGTCAAACATGCATGTCAAAATGGATGTAATTGCCCTTTAAGATTAGAACTGTTCGAAGGGACTGTACAATAATTTTTTACTCGAACCGAGTTAAAAGACCTTGGAATATACTTCCTTCCAAGCAACCTGGGCTGGGCTGGTTAGAACCAATTTAAAAGGCACCTAAAAAAATTCGACCTTGTAGACTTTACGAAGTATTTTTGGAATATTTTAGCTTTTTGTGTATGGATGAAATATGTGTTTTATATATTCTATGTATAGCTTGGACTTTCTTTTTACTCTTTAATTTGGGACCAGTGTTAGTGGTAGCATGCTAGTCATTCTGGTATCCCTATTACTTTCGTGTAATAAACTATTCTGTTATTATTATTATTTATTAAACGAAATATTACGTCTTCTCTATGACACGTATACGCCAACGCCATCTGCCGTGGCTTTGCGTCGATAGATGTCAGTACAACTGGTAAGAAATGTCATCAAACTGTGTGTGGAACTTGTCAATTCAATTCGTTGAAACTAGGAACCGTCATTTTTAACGGGCTTTCAGCTAGTAGTAATAATAAAAGTAATTGAAACATCTCACAATGAGAGTCAGGACACTTATACCGCAATTAAGGTTTAAGATGACCTAAAAGCATGGTCAAAAACACCAGCAGATTACAGGAAGGTTAAAAGCAATATTCAGGTCGTTTGAGAGAGCGTTTCAGGTCAACTCCCCCAAGTCGGAGTCTAAAAATCGAAACTGTATCTGCTTTTACAGTTTGCTCCGGGAGTGCGATCCAGGGTCGACAACCCTCACGGAAAAAAAAAAGATTTTCTAACCTCAATACGAACACTCGATTTTTTCAATTTATTACAACTCCTCCTCGTATGGGCCATTCTGGAAAGCCCAAACAGCGGAAAGCTCAAATTATTTAGTTGTTTGGTTAGTTAAAATAAGACTTCTGTTTTAAAAAGGCAATATTAGTGTTTGATTTATATCTAGTGCACTGAATTTGGCAAAAAAAAAAGATTGATAGGCTAGCCTTCAGTTATATCGTTAATAAATTTTCGATTATCTGAGTATTTTTTACGAAAATTGGTGGCTAATTTCATAGCCAATCCTGAAGGGCAATCCTGAAGTGCGAACAACCTATTTCAGCTGCCTTCTGGACTTAAATGTCATCATGCCCGAGCGTAAAGAATTAATACCTACTTTACTACGACTTTCTATGTAATTTCCTACTTAGGTCACTACAAGTCCTTCTTCATTTGCATTGCCAATTTGGACACGATCAAATTTAAAAGCTCAGCCGAGCCAACTGAAACGGTTAGCGACGTAAACGTTTCAGCCGACTCCGCTGAGCTTTTAGTTCTGATCGCGCCCAAACTGGCAATGCAAATGAAGAAGGACTTGTAGTGACCTTACGTAGGTAATAAAATAGAAAGTCGTAGTAAATTAAGTATTAATTCTATGAGCTCGGGCTTGATGACATTTAAGTCCAGAAGGCAACTGAAATAGGTTCGCATCTGTAGTTAGTTAGTTAGGGAAGGGTGTTGTACGCAGGCACGTGACGGACGACGACGGCCGTTGACTGACAGCAGGTGCGTACACTTCTCCGATGCGATCAGTTTTTGACTGAAAGGATTCTTCCTCGACGAGTGTTCACGAAACGGGACGTAGCAGTATACGTGGCTTCTCTAATTTAAGTGTTTTTAATCCAAACTGAAATTTGACTGCTTGCGACGTAACGTGACGGAACGGAACGGAGTAGTGTGCTACAAGCTTTAGTCAGATAACAAAACCAATAAGAACTTTTCGAATAAAAGTAGTATTCGATGTCGTCTGCATTCTATTTTCCAAACGGCACAGGATACAACAGAAAAGTGAATTACAATGTTGTACGCGAGCATCAAACATAACAAACTGTGAAAACAAATTGAAAATCGGTGCATAATTATAATAGTTACGAGGAAAACAAATTAGCAATAAAGACTTTCCTGTAGGCTGTACGTTTCAACTGCCATGCAGAGAAGTTTAGGCACTGCATCTTCAAGCGAGCGCATGTGCTCCAAATTTTTCCTGCTAATGGCACATTTGATGTTTTTGTTTGTAATTCGTGTACCTTTTTTTGACGGAGCGAGCGAGTGAAGCGTAGCGTATAACCAACACCAAATTGCAAAATGTTGTTTGGTTGGTTGCACATTTTTAGTCTGGGTGGAGCCCAAACGAAAAGTAGGACTGGAATGAAATTTGGTACTTCGCTTTATGCCCCCAAAAGTATTGCTGAGCCAAAATTTGCTGTAAATCGAACAATTATTATTACGGAAGAAATTGCAAATTTTTCGAATTTATTTCTAACACTCACCATTGTAAATTTGGAATCATCAAGGAATTCCGACGAAGTATACACTGTGCTGCTGGTAATCAAGTAAACTTTCTAAAACCGTCAAAATAAATCATCGTTGCGTACCTATAGCTAACAATCTTTTTCGACAGAATTCAATGAAATAATATCATTTCTTAATCGCATTTCAACCACTACAGGAAGATAAGTAAATGTAAAAAAAAGAAAGATTCGTTAATGACTCGCATTCGTTTCATATAAAAGAGAATGTTTGGAGGAATTCACCCAACATGGCGCTCCAAACTGGCGTTTACACTATCAACGGGAAACCCTCAAATCGAAGCAGGGAAACAGTTTATATAAAACGAAAGTATAAACCGGGGTATAAACCAAACGAATTGTTTATAACGCGACACAGAACACTACGATGGCTTCGTATAATAATTTCAAAATTCCTGGTTGTCATGGAAACTACTCTGAGCCCCGTGTTGCAAGAATGAATAGGCCTAATCTCGAACGCAGTAAGCCTAATTTCTCCACTGTTGTTGCTTACGAAACTAAAGAAGCAGCTAAACGTTAGGCCTAAAAGTTCTGAAAGTTTTAAAATTTTTTAAATGCTATCTTCACACTAAGCTAACACCGTCTGAACTACAACTGTGAAAATTCCAATTTTAAAAATTAGCGTTTGCAGTTGTGGTGCGTGCCAGAGGTGTGCGCTTCAACATTGTCGTAGGAGATGGCGTAAGGAGCCACTGATCTCTTGAAACTTTTGATTATTATGAAGTACTATCGTTACTGATGATCGTTTGGCTTGCAGTTAAATGCTTTATTGTTAATATTTAAAACTAGGAAAGATACTCTCCAATAAATGCAAACAATGTAAGGGTAATTGTTTGGAAACCTTACTTTTCACGCTATTGACTTAATTCACCTACCTATCGATTCCTTTCGTCGTTAGGGTTCCAAAAATCATAACGAAAACGTGTGCAAACGTTTTTTTATTAAAAAAAAATTATTAAAACACGCTAAAACGCTACGCACAACAAGCTAGAAGCGGCAGCTATTCTACGCGATGATTCCGCAACTAGAAAACCTGATTTCAACCAGAACGTTACTAAACGAAAATTATCTCTTTCCTAGGCATACGGTGATATTTGTGGCCGGATTTACAGTCCGCAGGGGCGCGCTTCGCGCGCATTACCATATACATCGAGAATTGGTGTAATCAGAAATAGTATGACGCAAGCATTTGTGAAACAAGGAACAAATTATGCTACTTCCTTGTTTCACAAATGCTTGCGTCATACTTTTTCTGATTACACCAATTCTCGATGTATACAATAAAGCGCGCCCCTGCGGTCTGTGATTCCGGCCGCAAATATCGATATACACCAACCAATTTTTCGTCTGCCTTAGCCATTTCGTCTGCTGCCGGAACGAGATAATTTCCGTATACTCAGGGGCACGGAATCAGGTTTTCTTGTTGCCCATCCACCTCGCAGCATCGCGATGACGGAACGACAGTTGTGCGTAGCGTTTTAGCGTGTTTTAATAATTTTTGTTTAAATAAAAAAAGCGTTTGCACACGTTTTCATTATGATTTTCGGAACCCTAACGACGAAAGGAACCGATAGGTAGGTGAATAAGGTCGATAGCGTAAAAAGTAAGGTTTCCAAACAATTACCCAATGTAAGCATTATTGACGGTGGCATGTTCGTTGCCAGCTTAACCACGGCGGCTAACGTGGTATTTTACTACGGCGGCGACGGAGGAAATATGCTACAAATAACGAAACAGAAATTAAATGTGGGAGAAAACGAAAGCATCTTAAAATTAATATGAAACGTAGCTTAGGCCTATCTAAAATAAAAAAAAAAAGGTAAAATGTGAAAAAGCCCAGCAAAGAGCTACACACCAAAAGGCACAAAGCTCAAACGTAGCCGAGTGCATATTGCACCCAGATTTTTAAGGAAGTATTGCAAGCAAGTTTTAAGTTTTAAGTTTTAAGCAAGTATTGCACAGTTATTAAAATGAGAGTAAATACAAATTTAAAATAAATTTCTCAGTCATGTTTTCAGCACAAAAAAAGTCATCATTTGGCCTCCGCCTATAATAGGCTCAAAGCCTGATTCCTAGTACGTTTTCTTAAAGTGCGGGCGAATAATTGTTGTTTCAGCAGCATTGTTAGCATTCCTTTATTCGTCAATCTGCGTTTGCTGATTGGCATTGTTCCCTAATTACAATGTTTGAAACGATGTAAAACAATAAGGATGATCGTTCAGGATCCCGTTACTCCGGATTGGCTCGATCAATTGAAAAAAATGGTGTCTTAGAGGATGAAGGACAACGAAATATCTGGCTTACATCATGTTTCAGATTTTAGGTAGGTGCAGTAGTTTTTCTGAAACGGTGGCAGAACAACAATAAGATCAACAACAAGTAAACAGTTTCCAAATTTACGTCTGGCTCCCTACTTTTACTCTTGCACTGAATTACTGAATTATATATACTGTATATACTAGCATCGTACCCGGCTTCGCCCGGGGTTTTATTTCGCCCGTGGTTTGGTTTGGGCCGTGGTTGTTTTCCAGTTTTCGGTCAGTGTTGCGTGAACATTAACTGCGACTGGCTATTGTTCTTCCTGTAAGTTTCGCTTTTCCTCCCGTCTTCTCCCACCCCTTTCATCCCATCATCTCCCTGCCCTCCCCTCTCCTCTTTCCTCCCTTCCTATCCTGTTGCCTACACAGACGCTGTTACCAACACAGACGTTGTTTCCTCCCCTTTGCTACACGTAGTTGAATTTGGATGGGTTGTTGAATTAAATACTGCCCTTCCTCCTTTTGCGAGATTTGTGCAAATGAAATTCCTATGGTCTCCATCCCAAACAACCCATAAAAGATAATATTTTAGGTTCAGTTAATGCGTAATCATATGCTTAGTGGTAACCGACGCACTTTCCGCCCTACCCCTCCCAATGTCTCTATTTTCTAAAGAGCAAGGCTAACAGAAGCACTGCGCCTCACATGGGCATTCCCCGTTAAGGAACCTCCAACTCCTAGACGCACTGCCTCACACAGACGCACTACCCCAATCCCTGTTTATCGCTTTTGCTTGTGACGTCATTTATCATTGTTGCCAGAACGTTGACTGAGCGTGGTTGTTGTTTGGGATGTTGTTGTTCAGTTAATGGGTAATCATATGCTTATTGGTCAAAGACGCACTGCCCCACACACGGGCATTTACCATTCAGGCCCTCCTCCTCACTCTCAATTTATCACTTTGGCTTGCGCATCCGTACCGTGTGAAAAATAACTATCCTTCGTGCATGACGTCATTTAAGACATGCATCTGCGATGACCACGCAAGCAAATTGTTATTCGAGGCAACAACGTACCAGTTTCAACTTCTAGCCAAAGAATTCACACACTCGCCCGTTTTCATTGTAGGGGTTCTCCTTCCGGGGGTCGTTGCGGTTGCTTCATTTCTGCTATGAGACTTTGGTTTATAATGTAAGAGATATCACGCACGGCGATTTCCGTGTATATATATATGATTGAAGTCCTCTCTCCAGCAAAACTAAAACTATTAATTTCTCCGTTTCTATTCACTATATTTCGACCAAACTTGGCCAGATAGTAGATAGCAACTTTTCCCAACTTTATACCAACTTTTATGCAATTCCGTGCAAGAGTAAAAGTAGGGAACCACACGTAAATTTGAAAACTATTCACTTATTGTTGTTGTTGTTGTTGTTGTTGTTGTTCTTGTGCGACATGGTTTCAGAAAAAACTACTGCACCTACCTAAAATCTGAAACATAACTAATTTTTAGATTGTCGTATTCGTATCATTAAATATTTTTATTAGCCAGAACTTTCCCTGGGCTTCATTCTCAGAGAGACTACTTTTTCGATTGGTCGATCCATTCCGGAGTTACGGGTCCCTGAACGATCATTTTGATTGTTTTACATTGTTTTGACCATTGTAATTAAGGAAAAATATCACTCAGCAAACTCCAGATCCATTCTTCCTACACGTGTTACGTCTTTGCTAAAATAGTTAATTGTTGAAGGGCAAAATGAAATGAAATGGGCTGTTGCAGACATAGGGCTTTAGGGCTTCGGGCAGATGACCAGGAGTGGTTAACGCTCGTTAAACCCTTTAATATGAAATGGGTGTGGGATCATCCGGTGCCGGTTGCCTGCGCACGGCCGCTCAGTCCGTGGATGTGGTGCCCGGGGCTTGTCAGCATCTTCGGCCAAGTTAGTACTGATTGTAATATTTATTGTGATGAGCCTTTCAGCTCTGCTGAGCGAGTGGGTGGGATTGGAGTTGTGGTCCCGGCACTGAAGTTGATGGTGAAGCGTAAGGTCATTGCGGTGACCTCCAGCATGCAGTGTGAGCGCCTTGCGATCTCTGTGGCTCTGGACACGGCTCTGGACTTGGAGTTGCCGTCATTCACCCTGGTTATGGATTCCCTACGGCTTCTTCAGGGAGCCCGTGTGCGACTGGATGTGAGTGACCCAGTGGTTTTCACTATTCTTTGGAAGTTTTGGGTTGCGTCCTGCAACAGTCAGGTGGTGTTTCGGTGGGTGAGAGGTCATTGTGGGATCGAGGGAAATGTTCAGGCGGATGGGCTAGCTCGGGAAGCAGCACAATTGGGACCAGTGCTGAGGTGTTCCCTGTCCTTTACTCGCGGATGCGTTGAACAGCGGTCAAGCTGTGGTCGCAGGGGCAGTGGCAAACTAAATGGGATGCGTCGCAGGATGTACTGTCTTTTCATGCTCTGCATCCGCAGTGTGCTACGAGCTCCAGCATAGATCCGTTAAGCTATCAGGACGCGAAAATGGTTTCCAGGTTGCGCGTCGGCCACTCATGGTTGCGGGACCACCACTATCGCTTTGCATGGGTTGTGTAACCACTGTGCTCTGTGCGTCTGGTTGATGAAATGCCGGAGCATGTGCTTCTGCATTGCAGGAAGCACACAGTCCGCCGTGCTAGGTTGGTGTCCTGGATGCAGGGATTGCCGATGCTACAAGTGTTGCTGTCGGATTCGAGGGGTAGTCATCCGATGTTGCGACTGCGCGCGAATGCGAAATTCTGTAGGACGTCTGGTATCATTGTTTAGGCGTTGTTCAGCGTTGCTTGGGGTTTCCTGTGGTTTTGGGGCATTATGTGACCATTGTTTCCCTTCCCCCATCCATCATCGCTATGTGAAAGTGCGTGCTTCGTGTGGTGTGTTTCCGGGCGTGGATGGCCCCACCGGAACTTTCCCTAAATGGGGGAGAGAAGTTGGGTCGCCCTGGACCCCGGTCCTCATCGAGTTTAGTGGTTCGCTGTGTCTTGGTGGCAACTTTGAGTAGTGATGAAGCCTTGGTGTTAGGGTAATGCGTTGTCACATGTGGTGTTATGGTTGTATGCTTTAGAGTGAAGGGGCGTACGGCTTCGGGCCACGGCTCCTGAATAAATATGTTCGAAAGAGTTTACAGTGTTGAGTTCTGCACTCTTTGCACGTTTTCAGCGTCCCAACTGAGTGATGGTACTCCAGTGATCATCCTGCTTGTGAACTAGAAGTATGCGTGGGCATTAGGGGTATTTAAGTTGGTCCTGCTGGGTTGGTCCTGGTGTTGTTGTGTGTTGATGTATTCAGTTGTAGTTATGAGGGGCGTGCGGCTACGTGCCATGGGCTCTAATAAATTATTCGTGAAAGAGTTTATTATTGTTGTTGTTAATTTTTGGTTAAGGGTGTACGACCACGGGTCAGGGCCCTAAGAAATTAATTGAATTGAAAGAATGAAGAAGGTGGGTCACCACAGTCCCCATCGTGTTCAGTGGTTAGCTGTGTCTTGATGCGTCTGTGCGTCTGGTTGTGCTTCCAAGAGGCCCACTGGAACTTTCCCTAAACGGGAGAGAGAAGGTGGGTCGCACCGGACCGGTCCCCATTGTGTTCAGTGGTTCGCCGTGTTTTGGTGATTTGGGAACTTCGGGTTGACTCAGATTACTCAGTGACAACTTTGAGTAGTGATGGAAACTTGGTGTTAGGGTAATGTGCTGTTACATATGGTGTTATGGTTGTATACTTAAGGGTAAAGGGGCGTACGGCTGCAATCCACGGCTCCTGAATAAATATATGTTGAAAGAATCCGCGTTTCAGTTAAATGCATTATAGATTTAAACCAAACTAAGCTACGTTGAGGCCTCGAAAATGGCAGCTAGAAACGATAGAATGGCGTATTTATTTCGTAAATGCAGGCTTAGAGATGAGTTGAATTGTTTCAAAGTGGCCAGAAACAATCGACTGCATGCTTAAAGCTTTGTAGCGCGACGCCATAGCTGTAAAAAAGGTACACGGATTACAAACAAAAACGTCAAGTGTGCTGTAAAAAAGAGGGTTATATGATTAAATTTTCACTTGTTAAAATGAACACGGATAAAAATTGATAATTTTTAATTGAAATAATCAAATGTACAATTGAGAAAATTCTTCTGTTTAGGTGCTGTTGTGCTTTACCAATCATATATTTAAAACCTAAAGCACAGCAGCACCTAAACAGATGAAATTTTCTCAATTGTACATTTGATTATTTCAATTAAAAATTATCAATTTTTATCCGTGTTCATTTTAACAAGTGAAAATTCATTCATGTAACCCCCTTTTTTTACAGCACACTTGACGTTTTTGTTTGTAATATATATATATATATAGCTTCCATACCTATCTACTTCCGGCCAAGTTTGGTCGAAAATTATTGAATAAGAACGCAGATATTAATTGTTTTAGTTTTGCCTTAAGTAAGACTTTAGTCATTTAGCCGCGTATGATAAAGCAAAGTTTCATAGCTAAACAAATAAAGTAACAAGTAAACAATGAAACTATGAAAACTGGCGAGCATGTTAATTCTCTATTCAGCGAAAAGTTGAAATTGATACATTGTTGCCTCGACTGACAATTTGCTCTGCGCGATGATCTGAGCGGCAAGTCTTAAAGTCTTAAATGACGTCATGCACGAAGGGCATGTTTTTTTCACACGGTAGGCCACGGATCACTCATGCTAAAGCGACAGACTGTGAGTCGGGGTAGGTGTGGGGGGGGGGGGGGGTGTTGGTGTTTTTGGGATAGAAGGGATGAGGGGGGGGAGGCCTGGCCTCTGTTCCATTAATCATGATTGAAGTCCTCTCTCCAACAAAACTAAAACTATCAATTTCTCCGTTCCTATTCAATATATTTCGACCAAACTTGGCGAGAGAGTAGATAAGTGTGGAAGGTACATTTATACCAACTTTTATGCAATTCCGTGCAAGAGTAAGGGCGCGTTTACGCAACGACTCGCCTTAGCATTCCCGCAGCTAGAATCTAGAAATCATCTGAAATTCCAACATGGCGGTGGTTTTAGCTCTGCCGGCTCGCAACGAAAACAGTCGATATTGGGAGTTCAGTGACTGGGAAAATTGTTTCGTCAGGAGGAATGCTTTATCTTGTTGTCACAGGTTGTAAGACTGCAAGCATTTGCTCAAACGATGTCGGATTCAGCCAATCCAGGCAGCGTTGTTACCATGGCAACGACATCTCTGCTATCCCGATTAAATTCTAGCTGCGAGAATGCACAAGCGAGTTGTTGCATATAGAAGCCCTAAAAGTAGACAGCTACACGTTAATTTGAAAACTGTTCACTAGTTGTTGTAGTTGTTATTTTTCTTGTGTGACACGGTTTCAGAAAAAAATTTCTTGGACTTCATCCTCAAAGAGATCAGTTTTTCGATTGGCCAAGCCATTTCGAAGTTACTGGTCCCTGAACGATCATTTTGATTGTTTCACATTGTTTTAACCATTGTAATTAGAGAACAATGCCACTCAGCAGATTCCAGATCTATTCTTCGTGCACGCGTTATGTCTTTGCTAAAAAGCGGATTGCTGAAGGGTGTGTGTTTTCAGTGTGCGTGTGTGGTGTTGGGGTGGAGTACGAAGTGAAAGGCAGTGAGAACCAAGCAATCGTATATGACCAAGAAATTGCGGTGTGTGTACACGGTGCCTCAACAGTGTCTTGCAACATCCTGTTATTGAGAAAGCTGATCAAGAAATTACATGGTTGCGTGTCTGTAAGGTAGCTATTGTAAAGTTGCCATCTCTTGCTTGCTGACTTGACCTTTATTACCTAATGACTGTAATTAGGACTAATTACGTCGTTCTATTCGAACGCGTCGAAGATACATTTGCCAAGTGTGGTATGCGGGTCTTTAGCTACAATTTCCACGTGCGAGACACGTGCGTTCCTTTTACGGAAAGTGTTTCCATATTTTGTAGCGAGAACTAGCCCTTATATTGAAGATGGTTTGGCGCGAAGGGAGGTCTTTCCCAACAAGAACGCAACAAGGACAGAACTCTATGCACGAACTGTCTTGTTGGACAATTTCTCGATTCATGTGCGGATTGTTAAATGTTTATTTTTGTAAATTGCGTTATGTCTAAGGAGAAAGTAAAGAAGTTTGAATTTAACAAGTCTGCAGTGAACCCTTGAAATTACATTGGTGGCAGCGGTGTAGCCGTACTTTCACGTCGAGGAGGCAGCTGGATTTCATGTCGATTTGTTCGAGTTTCAACAGTCAGGGTGCTGCCTTTGTGTCTACATTGGCAGTGGTGAAGCAAATTGCGTCTTCATCAAGTGTAAAGTAAATACATTGGTGACAGCGGTCAAGCTGGACTTACACGTCGAAGAAACCAGCAGTTTTGGCTTACATCCGGACTTTCACGTTAAAGGGACACAGCTGCATCGAAAGTCGGCGGTAATGTCAACTTAGATGGTAGTGGTGAGCTTCTCCAACTCAGTGGGTTCACTTTCCACGGCAGAATTTCGACTTTGGCGGCAACCAGCGTTGGAGGAAGATTAAAGGGGCTTCCTGCTGTTCAAGAAAGACGAGTCAAGAGACGGAAAGGCTGAGCTGGCAGAGAAGATTGCGGCTGGACGAGGGACGGAGGACATTCCTATCAGCGAGAGTGGGCGGTAACGCTGCACTTCGTCGTGTGAGAAGGAAAATTTCGGCGAATTCCGGTAATGGAAGAAGCGAAATAGAGTTTGAAGTCATCGTCAGTGCAAGCCTGGGTTCGTCAGTTTGGATGTAGAAGTCGTCTTGGCAGCGTCTCCACAACGCGGCAACAGGTGAGCTGTGGCAAACTTTTTTTACACCTTGGTATTAGGGCGTTTGGAAAAAAGTGTTGTTTAAAGCTTGCGGGAACTGTTGTGCGTGTTGGTGCTATTTTTTTTTTGATTGTTGGTTGCTTAGGTAATTAAGTAATTTTACAATGGAGTTGCTTAGTGATAAAACTGTGGTTGAGTTGAAAGCTGTGTGCGAGGAATTAGGGTTGCATGCGCCTAAAAGAAAAAGTGAAATTCTGGCAATGTTTAAAGGTGGGTTGGAGGGAGGAACTTTGTTGGTGGATGATCTTGAAGAAGCTATTAAAACTGTAGATGAGGCTAAAAGGGTAATAAATGAAGAAAAAGAGAGGGAATTACAAGAAAAAGAGAGGGAATTACAAGAGAAACAGGAACTACAGGAAAGGGAAAGGCAGGAAAAGCAAGATGAAAAGGAAAGGCGAATTTTAGAGGCTGAATTAGAGAGAGAATGGTTAAGTGTAGAGAAAGAAAAATTAAAAAGGGAGGAGGCTTTAAGAGAGAGGGAGGACGAATTAGCGAGGGAAAAATTAGCAAGGGAAAAAGAATTAAGAGAGAGGGAAGACGAATTAGCAAGAGAAAAATTAGCAAGGGAAAAAGAATTAAGAGAGAGGGAGGACGAATTAGCAAGGGAAAAATTAGCAAGGGAAAAAGAATTGAGAGAGGGAGGACGAATTAGCAAGAGAAAAATTAGCAAGGGAAAAAGACTTAAAGGAAAGGGAGGAAGAATTTGAGAGGGAGAAATTGGCTAGGCTAGACGAAATTGAAAGAGAAAAATTAGCTATAGAAAGAGAAAGATTGGATCGTCACGAAGAGCTAGAACGGGAGAAGTGGGAACGAGAAGATAGATTAACGAGGGAGAAACAGGAGCATGAGCTGCGTATTAGCGAAAATGCTAGGCAGCATAATGATGAAATGCAGGCAAGAGAGTTGTCCTTTAAGCAAGAACAATTAAAGGTAAAAACAGAGTCTGTACAACAAGAAAAACGTTATGACATGTCGAAGTTGTGCCAACCCTTCAGGGAGAAGGAAGACAACATATTAGTTTTCTTGTCTGGTTTTACTAGGATTTGTGATAGGATGGGCTTTAACAAAGAAGAGTGGCCTTTCAGATTGTTATATTTGTTAACAGGGAAAGCGCGGGAAACACTCATGCGTCTTTCTGATGATGACTTTGCAAAGTTTGATCTGTGTGTTAAAGCTCTCAAAGTAAGATTTAATGTTACAGAGCAGTGTTTACATAACCAGTTTAGATCAGCAAAAAAAAACTGATAAACAAACGTACTTAGATTTTGCTCACACTTTGACAACACTGGGTACTGAATGGGTTAAGGAACTTGATTGTGGGGATTCTTTCCAAAAATTGTTCCAGCAGGTATTAATAGAGGACTTTTTAAATAAGGTACCAAGTCCGATAAGAGTATGGCTTATTGATAAGGGTAAACAAGAGTCTGTTTTGAACTTAGCTTCGCTTGCAGACGATTACTGCGCTAATCGCCAAGGAGCAGTTCTAAGACAGGGGAGTGGTTCTGACAATGGAAAAGGCGGACCACAGGGCGGAAATAAGTACCGTGGAGGAGGTAACAATGGTAATGGTTATGGCAGGTATCGGAATGGTAATGGTTATCAAGGTAGTCAAGGTAACAGAAACAATGGAGGCAACCAAGGGAATGGTACTAGTAACTATGGGAACAGTAACAATGGTAATGGTAACAATAGCAATAGTACTAGAAATGGTTCAGGTAATAATGGTACGAGCAATGGTACTACAGCTTCGGCTTACAATGCGCAAGCAAGGCCGCAAGCTAACGACATTACTCAGTCTAGTAGGAGAGCGCCTTTAAAGGCGGACGAGCCACGTAAGTGCTACATTTGTAGCTCGAGCTCGCATTTGAAAAGGGATTGTCCCAACAATGGTACCAAAGCCTCAGTGGGAAATGTATGTACTCAATTGCCTAGTGTACACAGTGGAAAGGACGTTAGCTCTTTTAAAGGTAAAAGTGGTACACACTCGATGGAAAGCCAGTTATGTAAGAAATGTACAATTAATGGAAAGCCTGGTAGTTATTTGCTGGATACAGGTGCATTTATGGATGTGGTTTCAAGTAAAATAGTAGAGCCTAGTTCGTTTACTGGGAAAAGAGTTGTTTTGTCGTCAGTCATAAGTAAAAACGTGACTGAGTTTCCTGTGGCAAAGGTAGAATTTGCTACAGAGGGTGGCTACATTATGCTGGAATGCGGTGTGTCGCCATATTTCAAAGGAGAATCGTACGACCTTTTGCTTAGCCAAGAGTCTTATGAAAGACTACAGAAGATTGAAACAAAGGTAAACAAAACGGTGAATGTGATAACTAGGTCGAAAACAGCTATCAATAGAAAGAAAAGTAACGAAAAGCAAGCTGTAGATCAGTTTATTGATGGTGAAGTATTGGATAGTCTTTTTAAAGTGGAAGATGAAGAAATGAAGGAAAGTGTTAGAAATGTTGCAAGTAAAAAGGAGGTAATGGCTGAAAGCTGTGAAAGTGGTGTCAAGGTCGAAGATAATGGGCTTGCACAAAAGGATACAGATGATCAGTCACAATGCGTGTTAGCCAATAAACAAGCTAGTGTGGTGGCTGACTCTGTACAGGGTAGGGGAAGGACAAAAACAGTTGCAAGGAAAGAAAATTTAGGTTTGTTGACAGCTGGATTTCAAGACTTGTTAGCTATTAAAGCTGAAGTTTTAAAGCAAGGGCAGGTGCTTGATCCTGGGTTGGAGGGATGTCGAGTGGCAGCTGACATTGAAGGTACATCTTTTTTTTGGAAGGATGATGTCTTACGTAGGAAATGGTCGGCAGTAAATGGCACCAAAATGTGTGACCAGGTAGTGGTACCAAAAATGCTTACGGAGCAACTGGTAAGGATGGCACATGTTAATGCCTATTTTGGGCACATGGCCACGGAAACGAACATTGCCAGGTTGCAAGAAGTATTGCATGGGCCAAGAATTTGTGCACAATGTAAAAATTGGATAGAGTGGTGTGAAATCTGTAAGAAATATAGAAAAAGTGTGAGGAAGGGAGAGGACGAAATGATTTTAGTTCCGGTTGTGGAAGAGCCTGTCATTAAGGTGGATCTTGAGTTGGTAAAGCCTTTCAAAGTGACGTCTAACGGGAAAATGTATGTCTTAACGGTTTGTGATAGGACGACTAGGTATCCTGAAGCAGTTGCTGTAAGGGGGGCTAACTCACACACGGTAGTAAATGAAACCTTGGGGATATGTTCAAAGGTTGGGTTTTCTGTGGAACTCCAATCGATTCTTGGAAAACCGTTTGTTTCTGAACGGGCAGCTTGTTTCTTGAAAGAGTGTGAAATCGGCCTTGTAAATAGTAAGCCTTATCATTCACAGTCTCAGGCTGTAGAAAGGTTACACAGAACGAGGGTAGACTGTAGCAGGGCTTTGAATTTGGAGTATCCTGACAAAGGGAATGATGTTTTAGCACCAGCTAAGTTTACAAGTACGTCTACTTTTTGTGAGACGGCAAACTTCACTCCAGCGGAGTTAGTTCACGGAAGTAAGGTGAGGTTAAAGAGGGAAATCGCAGATGGAAAGAAGGAAAGATGGAAAGATGAGTTTGCACAAGTTACTACTAGTAATGAGGTTGGAGTCAATGTCATGGTAGTGGAAGGACAGAATGGAGTGAAAGGTAAAGAGTTATACAGGCGATCTCAGGTGTGGGATTCAGGAGGGAAACCTGGGAATGTCACGAGCAGACAAGTAAACGAGGAAGCTATTGGTGGCCCTCTGTCTGCAAGGGTAAAGCAAAAGTGTAGGTGCCTAGTTGTAGTGAAAGTGGAAGCAAAATCTGCTTTATTGGTTATAAACACGAAGAAAAAAGTCAAGTCTAGGTTAGGATTGACTGGTGATGGCTTGCACATATTAAACAACTATGCAAAGTGGGTATTGCCTTTGGCTGTCAGTGTGAACAAAGGGGCACCGGACAAAGTGGGAGGGGGCAGCAGTTGCGGGAAAGCTTTTCTCAAGCTGCAGTGTGTGCTTGCTTCTCCCAAAGTGTTGTTGAATTCTGTATCTGACGAAGTTTTCTTGTTGTTGTTAATATGCAAGGTTTACAGTGTTATTGTTAGCATTGTTTGGATATGGGTTGCATGCTTACTGTTTTGCTGGGTTAAGGGGGACAAACGCCCTAATGCTGAGTGTAGGGGGGTTTGCCATGGCAAAAATGTATTTTCTCCAGTGGTGAACAGTACTTTTGAGTTGGATCCAGGGAGGTGGATTGTTGTGTGTGGTATTTTGTGGTATGGTGTGTTTAGGGTGGCAAGAGAAGTGATGGAGCGAAAAGAAAGTTTTTTTGAAGGCTTTCTTGTGGTGTGTTGTAAGCATAAGTGGATGGATTGCTAGTTAAAGAGAGAGTTTCCTGAGTGCTGCAGAGTGTAAAATTGGTGTGTCGTATTTGGTGTGTCAGTGGGACCGTTTGGTATTGAGATGGTTCTGTTGCCATGTTGTGGATGTGGAGTGGTGTTGTGAAGTGCAGTAGTGTGTAGCAATGTGCAGAAGAGTGCAGCGATGCGCAGCAGTGTGCAGTGGTGGTAGTGTGCAAAATGTGTTGTGCAGTGTTGGTGTGGTGTGCAGTGCAGCCATAGTGCAGTGATGTGTTGTGCTCAGAGGGTTGGAGATCGATCTTTGCCTTCCGTGCATCGTTCCTGGTGATATGCATCACTAGTGGCCTGCACTTACCGTGATTTGTTGTGGACGAATCATAGCGTTGGGTTGGAGGTGTAAAGTTGCCATCTCTTGCCTGCTGACTTGACCTTTATTACCTAATGACTGTAATTAGGACTAATGACGTCGTTCTATTCGAACGCGTCGAAGATACATTTGCCAAGTGTGAACTAGCCCTTATATTGAAGATGGTTTGGCGCGAAGGGAGGTCTTTCCCAACAAGAACGCAACAAGGACAGAACTCTATGCACGAACTGTCTTGTTGGACAATTTCTCGATTCATGTGCGGATTGTTAAATGTTTATTTTTGTAAATTGCGTTATGTCTAAGGAGAAAGTAAAGAAGTTTGAATTTAACAAGTCTGCAGTGAACCCTTGAAATTACACTATTAAGTGCGTAGTTTGTTTTCGAGCGTGCGGCTGCGAGCCATGGGGTTAATAAATGTAATGAAATGAAAGAATCCACGGTATCAGGTGGATAGGGGCGTACGGGTCTGGACCAATGCTCCTGGAAATAAAATGATTGAAAGAATCCGTGTTCCAGCTAAACGCATATAGATATAAACCAAACTAAGCCACGTTGTTCATTTCGCGGCCTCGAAATTGGCAGCAAACGATAGAATGGCGTATTTATTTCGTAAATGCAGGCTTTCAGAGCTGAGTTGAATTGTTTCAAAGTGGTTAGCAACAATCGACTAGATGCATAAACCTTTGTAGCGCGACGCTATAGCTGTAAAAAAGGTACACGGATGACAAACAAAAACGTCGAGTGTGCCTTAAAAATAGGGAGGTTATATGATTGAAGTTTCACTTTACTTGTTAAAATGTACACGGATAAAAATTTATGATATTTCATTGAAATAATCAAATGTACAATTGAGAAAATTGCAACTGCTTAACTGCTGGTATGCTTTACGAATCAGATATTTAAAAGCACAACTGCACTTAAACAGATGCGATTTTCTCAATACATTTGATTATTTCAATTAAAAATTTTTATACGAGTACATTTTAACAAGTAAAGTGAAACTTCAATCATATAACCCCCTATTTTACGGCACACTTGACGTTTTTGTTTGTAATAATATGATTACGCGTTAACTAACCCTGTAATGTAATTTTGTTGTTGTTGGTTGGAATGGAGACTACAATTTTTTTTGCAAAATCTTGCAAAAGGAGGAGGAGCAGAGGGAGGGGCAGTATTTAATTCAACTACCCATTCAAATTCAACTACGTGTAGCATATGGGAGGCAGGGAAGTGGAGGGACGGGTAGGAGGAAGGGAAGGGAGAAAAGGGAAGGGAGGGAGCGGTTCGGAGGAAAGGGGGGAGTATTCAGGAAGAAAAATTACCCGTCACAGTGATCAAGTTAAATTACTTTTGAAACCAAACACCGGACAAACACAGCGAAACAACACCCCACGCAAAACAAAACCCCGGGCGAAGCCGGTTACGACTGCTAGTAATTGATAAAGAAAGAAACGACGGCTGCCCTGAATGAAAGTCTAACCTTTGACATCTACTAATTAGACCCTGGCTACACGGCTCATCCAAGCAAGTACCATCACATAGGTCGGTGACGTGATTTGATATTAAGTCCTTTTGGATCGGAGACCAAGCTATTAACAACTCGGCTTTGCTTTGCTCGCTTTACTCGGGTTCTCTGGGAAACTCACGAAAGTTGTTTTTCGTCGCTGGACGAGTTTTGTTTCGTTGCACTGGCGTAGGTCGTGGGTTGAAAGAAGGTTAATTTGTCAGGTTTAACGTGTTTACGCTGTCACGCATTAAGTCGACGCTATACTTCGCTGCCTTATAATTATAACTCTGTTTTAAAACCAGCTGCGTGGGCCTGAAGAAACTCGATCGAGGCATGCGTCTCGGCCTACCGCCTCCGCTTCGATCTAGACTAGCCACAAGTCCGTGGGAGTGC
>JAHWFP010011993.1:0-13277 GCA_023313725.1 Lithobius niger | reverse complement strand
GGCCGATTGCTATCTAATTGTAAATAATTTAATTATATAAGCTTACATGTAGTGTGGTGTTATGAAATTTCCAATCGTGAAATTGTGTAGTCTAACCTTATATAATATTTGCAACTATTCTTGGCTAGGATGCACAACAATATTTTAAATTGCTTAACTATAGTCGCCAAGTTCATAGCCTAACTTTGGAGGTGTCACTTAACGACATTTATGCCAAATTTTAACTAAATAAATGGAAGTTCATGGCCAAGCCCAAAACACACAAATATGTTCCAGGGACGACGCTAGAATCACTTTATTGGGGAGGCGGCAGTGGGGCAGCAATTTTAGCCAGGGGGGGGCGAACCGAAGAATTCTACTTTAGCGGTCCCCTTCCCCCCCCCCCTCCCCAAAAAAATTCAAAATAACACTTGCAATTCTTTCTTACACCGAATGGTCTTAACTGCTTCATACCCTATTTTTTGGGGACATTTTTAAATCCAGTTGTAAAAAAAGATGATCTTTCAACTCTCACAGTAACAACTGGGCTTTGTTGATGTAACCTTAAATCCTTCTTGTTGATTTGAAAGAAACTAACGTAATTTTCTTAATAAATAACCAGACTTTTCTTTGTTTATAAGTTTGATTTTATTCTGATAAGTGGGGGGGCGCCAGGGGTTGCAACCAAAAATGTGGTGGGGCGAGCGCCCCCCCTTAGCGTCGTCCCTGATATGTTCACACTCCTAACACAATTCAGCCATAATTTTTACAATCCACCCCTTGCCTGGTGGCATGACACTGTAAAAATAATCCACTTCGTCTTCTTCGTAGATTTAGTTTCAAATATTGACTTGAAAACACTAGCTAATTGCTCCCCAAATTTTATTTAAGTCTCACCTAATTTGCACCTTATTCTTCAGCAGCATTCATCTGAAAATACTACAAACCATCAGACACATTAGAATTAATATAATTTACTCATTCTTAAAACATGCCACAAACACCGTATAATTTAAACACTGTTCAACATGCAAAATAAATAATTGGAAACAATTTAAGTCATTTGGTTCAAATACGTTTTCAATCACTTGGAATTCGTGTGTATCCATAATCTTTACACATACTCTTGGCAGTTTAGTATGCGAGATACTGCTTTTTTAGTTAATTTTAACCAGTTAAATTAAAATCATCCTTTTCTTTTTTTATTCTCGTGGCTACATCACTTTAATCCCAACTGCATTAATTCCTCAAACGTACCGTATAATCGGAAACTGTGACGTGCCACTCGTAAATTTTTAATTATAGGTTAACCTTTAGCAGTTAAGTTTGCGTAAAAGCCACATTATACTGACAATGATTTATGCAATTTTTACCTTCTTGGTTACTTCAGCAAGTTGCAAAAAACGGCCGACACCGTTTTAATTTTGTAAATTGTCACATTATTGTTGAAAATTTGGCAAAGCACTTTGAAACGAACTTGAAATCGTCGTAATATTAGTTTTAAGCAATATGATTTAAGAACTATGAACCGTATTAGGTTAGGTCCTCTCGATTGGGCCCTTGCTACTTGTTTGGGCGGGCCATTGAAGCGACGTTAGGCATTTTTGGTCGTCTTATATTTCACAAGTCTCTAGTCATCGATAGATATTTTTCCTCCTGTAATAGATATATTGATAATATGTTGTAAATCTATTGCTGACGTTAACATTGAAACCTTTATAAACATGATTGTGATAAATTTGAGTTGTTTAGATGTGGTTTTGCTTACTTTTTCTCTGCTCATGTGATTCAAGTGCGATGGCTGAGGGACGATTGTTGGCATCCATTGAAACATTTACGCCTTCTTCTCGATGCGGTTCACGCGATCAACGGTGCAACAATCGTTGAGTGGTGATGTGACGAAATGAAGAGTTACCATTGTCTGAGCTATAAACATCTGGATGTTCGAGTTAAGTTAGCAGTAAGAAGAGTGAGTCCATGACGTTGGGGTCTGTAGTACTCAAGTTATAAAGTAATAATAATAATAATCTGGATGTTCTTTGGTTTGTTAATGCCGCTGTACTATTGTTTTGCGCTTCGATTTTTCTATCCCTTATTTAATAAAAACTTAGATGCTTAATTATTAATGTAAGGTTAAATGTTGATTGTTGCTACTTGACTTACAATAGCGCAATAATTTTTTTTCAGTAGTTACAATACCTTTTTTTGACTTTAGGAAACTCTTCTGATAAAAAAAAATATTATTGTACCTCATAGAATTTTTGTTAGCTTGGAATTGTAGATTCAATCCTTTTTTTTTTAAGTTATGGTCTTCTTTATTAAGTAGATCTCGTAAATGCTTTTTTTTCATAAAAGTATTTTTCTTGACGGGTTTGGTTTCAGCAGTCTGGCCCCTATGCTATTGATATAATTATGTGAACCTTGACTTACGTGTGCATGGGGGCGATGTCCTAAGCCCCTCAGTCACTTTATAAATAAAATATGTTCGTCAAATCTTATAAAAACCAGTTGCTTGATTCCAATAAATAAACGCTGTCCAAGTTTTTTAGGAAACCCTAGGTGTTTGAAACGGATCTTTTCCGTACCAATAAATTGCCGGAAGCTAGGTAAAGCGAACATTTAGGTTAACGTTGTAACATTTAGGCGAAACGCTGGAGTTCTTTTTCAAGCGCGCCTCATCAATTTAAGGTTATTATAATTATATATACATATGTTTCGCTTTAAAGATCACGGCTGTGTTGTGAAGTGTATATTTTGAAATTTGCGTACTTGTCTAATTGCTGTTCTCGTTTAAGGTTAATTGATCAACTCGGTGTACGAAGCCACCTCTGGCAACCATTTTGGGGGGAGGGGGGGCATTCTGTAGGGACAGATCCGGCAGGACTGCTAGGTGATCGTCAGGGACACTGGACGTACTAATTATGGCAGTGAATGCTGCTTCAACTCTTGGACCTTGCCTGCTTAACCTTTCTCTGCAGTTTGCCTTTCTCTCCAAGCAACTCACTGTTGCCCTGAATTTACTGTATTATCTTGGAACAATCTTGGACAATAACAATGTAAAAGTATTGTAAATCAATTCATGAACATTGTAAGCTCGAGGATTGCCATGCCAACAATGTGACCATGCTGTTTAAGGGCAACAATTACCCAAAACCACTCCTCCCATTCCAATCCAACCAAGCCAAGAGTAAGTGCTAATTTCGATTGCCTAACTAGAAATTGTCCTCCCTATTTCTCCTCGCCTTTTCCCCAACTTTAGTCATCATGCCTCCAATATTCTCACTATAATTCACCCCATCACATCTGTAATTAAGCAGGGTTACATTAAGGCAGGCGAGCTACGACATCAATTATCCTGAACTAGTAAAATATCTTTGGCAAACTTCTGTTTCATAGCTTCACTGTTCCACCATGCATTAACCAAACCAACTCATTCACATTTCCGCCCGATCGCAGTCCCGTATCCCTGCACTGGTTCTTCAGCAGGTTGTCACCACAGCAAGTGTATAAACAACCAAGGAAGATTTGTTGTTTTTTATTGTATCATGCAAAAACGCTCCAAAACATTCATAAACGTTATGAGGAACATGCATGTGCATTTAAAACTTAGGTTAGACAAATCAAATTTTATTTAATTCAAACTTGCACTCCAAATTTAAATAATTTTATTGCATGGATAACAAATTAAGACTGTTGAAATTCGAGTATGTTGATTACCTCTTCCCCTTGACCGTAAATCTTTTGCTAATAAAAAAAAAAAGAAATTAAAAAAAAAAGGGTTTACTAAAGGATTTTTAATTCAGTCTTAGGTTGTGACATATTTATTTGTAAAATTAGCAAATTGATGAACCAGATAGTTCCCGAGGTAAAGATCACGTACAATCGGGTTCTTGCACACATTAACATCTCTGAGTGGATGTTGCAAGGCAGTTTATAACATCGGGGATTTTTTGGGATCCAGCCTGTGGCCGTGTGCTTGGCCGTGTTCTGAACCAAACAGATTCAACTCTTACGGTTGTTAATCGGTCCATCAAAGAGAAATTTTAAAAAATATTACCAACTTCAGAATGAATTCAACGTTAAAACTAACTTTTTAAAAACAAAATAAAACATTCAAGTTTTAAATTTTCAATGTTGAAATAAAAAAATTGTCTTTAAATCGTAATTGACCTCCCTCCCTTTTTCCAACGATACTTATTTCAGATTTAAAAAAAAACTATCATCTTAACATTAATTCAACAGTTTTGCAACATCGCAAGTGACAACATCGCAACAATTAACTTAAAATTTGCTAAATATTTTAACCTACAGTAATTTTTGCAGTTGCGTGTCTTTCTTGCGATAAAATCGGGGGGGGAGATGAGGCTTAATGGCGCGTCGACAGCTTGGTCATTAGCGCCAACCTCAGTCACAGTGCAGTGGTCCGGGTTGCCACTGCACCACACATTACAGAGATATTATTCAAACCCCTAATCTAAATCTTGTCATACAGCTGTACCTCCTGCAAAAATTGAAAAACACCGGACAGGAGGACAGACTTATCGCCCAATTGACGCACAATGTCATGCGGAAGATGGAAACGACGACGAAAACCATCAAGATGGCAACAATCAACACGGAAGGAGGTGAAAATCGGGTCGAATTACGGGTTACCATCCCTAAACGCAATACGACGCAACACTCGAAGCGCACTTGTGGTTACATAGTGGTTCGATAGCTACGTGGTGCGCCTTGTAGTTACATAGAGCTACTTGAGCGCCATGCCAACTTCTGCCCAACAGCAGAATTTGGCCGAACGACAACAGCTGGGTAGCGAGCCGACCCCACTTGCTCAACCAGTTAGGACTGGATCGCACCTGTTAGCCAGTTATGTAACGTAAAGCCTGATGCAACTCCCCGTTGTTCTCTTCCATAGTACAAATACTGCTGGTGGAACGATTGGGAGGCCAGTTGGTGTTGGGAGAAGCAATTCGAAAGGTTGCTCTCTCCGACTCTGCTCTGACTCTCGCTAGGACTGGGCAAGGCTTCTAAACCGGCTTCAGTGCCTAATATGTGAGACTTTGTGCTTAGACCCCTAGCAGTAGTTACATAGTTTTTTTTTTGGGGGGGGGGGAATGAGGCTTAATGGCGCGTCGACAGCTTGGTCATTAGCGCCAACCAGCTTGGTCATTAGTGTGGGCCTGCTGGGATTTACCTAAACCTTCAGGATAGGCAATTCTTGTTTTTTCCTCTTTTGCACTTGGCGTGGTGTAATCGGTTAAAAAAAGTACTTGGTAGAAGGAACTGGGGCGTGTCTTTAGATCCTGCCTGTGACCGCGTGCTAGGACACGTACAAAAAGCCGTACGTATAAATTACGCTCGCAATAGGAAATTCAAACACCGTAGCAAGGCAGTTTATAACATCGGGGATTTTTTGGGATCCAGCCTGTGGCCGTGTGCTTGGACAACCCTGGAAAGTCGATTTTCTAAATATACGATTATGCATGATCAATAGCAAGACGACAAGGGGCAGTTTGTAGACTTTCTGAGCACCTACACAAGCCATGTTTTATTGCAGAAACCACAAAACACTGAATGTTGGGGTTTAAACCCGGCATACAGACATTTGTAGACTTAAGAACACGAGTTTGTGAAGCCAAAACAACCGAAAAGAGTTGAAGTTGAAAGGGACTGAATACAAACCTCAGAACGGGTTCAGACAGAAACATTATGATCATTGCATTTTAAAACTATCATTTTGCTCCTTACACATTCGGACTGACCGCCAGTGCCCACAAAAGCCATTCGGGCCATCCAGCCCAGGCCATAACTCAGCCATGTGATCGTACCTTTCCTCTTGCATGAAAAAAAAACTACTGTTCCCGCCATTGGACCATCTCGGCCCATCAGGCCACTTCACCATGCGGTCGTTCTCTCCACCGATCAAGTTAAGACACTGTCCGACTAAATGAAATGGTTGGTAGCTGAAGAGGTGGGGGGGGGGGGGTTTGAGGCTTTATGGTTAAATAGCTGAAGACCATGACTGGGCCTCTTCACCATTGAACTCCTTTTGGCCCACGTCACTCATTCACCCTTTTCTAAATCGACGATTCTCTCTAAACAAGACAATGACCGCAACCAAAAAGATGACTGCAAGCAAGAAGACGACCACAGGCAAGAATCTCCACAAGAACCGACTGAAGCGAACGACCGAGCAATGCAACATGGCGCCCATCATGCGACCAACACCTGGGTCCGAGACCTAGACAAAGTGCCACGGTGGCCCATTTTTTCGATGGCACCACTCATCCCCTTCTGTTCCTGCCTGCACAACAGTCACTCCACATCACGGTCGCACCTCGGGCCCACATGGACAGTGGAACAAGTTGGTCTCAGTTCGGTTCAGCTGGTCCCTGCAACGCTTGAGGTTCACAAGAGTCCATTGATTCACGGGGCAACCAGCTCGTAGCACGGGTATCCATTCCCATGGTCCCACCACCATAGATGACGAGGTCTGATATATGCTAAAATAGACTGGTACTGTATATTTTGTCGGCATATAAAAACATCAATTTAACAGGGCCATGCCTGGTTAAAATTGTTTTTTTTTTGCCTAACCGAAAAAATAAGTAACCTTTACAGCCCAAGACAATCAGCGATATCCGGCACAGAAGAGATCATGGCACTCGCTGCCCTTAACTGCGACACCGGGGAAGGCACGTACTTCCCCGAGATCTGGTGCACATTCCTCCACACTTGCCGAGAAGGTGTGGAGCGCGTGATGGACGAAATATAAGCCAACCACGAAGTACGCTTAGCCTCACGGATAAATACCGGGCACGGGCAAGTTTAAATGCCACAAAGTTTTCAGTAGTGGGGCCCACCGTAAATGCACGCAATGTACGCCTGCGGGCCTGAATGGCCTGTTCGCAAGCTGGAGTCCACCACGGAACAGGTACTCGTCTCGGCTGCGTGAACGTACGCTGGATAGCATGAGGGGGGGGGGCTTAATGGCGCGTCGACAACTTGGTCATTAGCGCCAACCTCAGTCGCAGTGCAGTGGTCCGGGTTGCCACTGCACCACACATTACAGAGATGTTATTCAAACCCCTAATCTAAATCTTGTCATACATCTGTACCTCCTGCAAAAATTGAAAAACACCGGACAGGAGGACAGACTTATCACCCAATTGACGCGCAATGTCATGCGGAAGATGGAAACGACGACGAACACTATCAAGATGGGGGGGAGATGAGGCTTAATGGCACGTCGACAGCTTGGTCATTAGCGCCAACCTCAGTCACAGTGCAGTGGTCCGGGTTGTCACTGCACCACACATTACAGAGATATTATTCAAACCCCTAATCTAAATCTTGTCATACATCTGTACCTCCTGCAAAAATTGAAAAACACCGGGCAGGAGGACCATCAAGATGGTGACAATCAACAAGGAAGTGCCTGACCGTAAGTGGCCGTCTACACCAATAACATTCAGGAGGGTCAACCCCCCCGCAAAAGGAAACAGTGAGTAAGTCGAGTGTAACCAACGCGCAAACGGGCCAACACCACCTCCTCACGGCGACTGCGGCGACACGCCGTGTGCCATTCCTCAACAGTGCCTTTAATACCACGTAACTTATTACCGACTTGACTGTCCCACAAGGCTTGCCAAAAAGCGTGTAACCTCAGACGCAGAGTTGGAAAGGCGTCTGAGGGAACAAGGCTGAGATCCCTGCCGAGAGGGCCAGAAAGGGCCCCTTTCGCAGCAGAATCGGCTTGCTCATTCCCTGCTATCCCAACATGGCCCGGGATCCAGCAGAAAAGCACGGTTTTCCGCTGGCCAGGCAAGCGGGAAAGCAAAGCTTGAACACGTTGAACTGGGATGGCCAGCGAGCAAAAGGCTAAGTCCACGCTGACCAATTGCCTGTGTCCAGGTTACAGTGAGTCATGGCTCCATCGTTCAGGATGCAGACGGACCCCCTTTGCATCCACTATTCAAGGATCCTCCCTTTGTTGTCACTATGAAGTCCGCCCCACTGGACGTGGTGGCTGTTAAAGTCGCCCAGCAACAGGAAAGGGGGGGGGGGGAGAAGAGGCTTAATGGCACGTCGACAGCTTGGTCATTAGCGCCAACCTCAGTCACAGTGCAGTGGTCCGGGTTGCCACTGCACCACACATTACAGAGATATTATTCAAACCCCTAATCTAAATCTTGTCATACATCTGTACCTCCTGCAAAAATTGAAAAACACCGGACAGGAGGACAGACTTATCGCCCAATTGACGCACAATGTCATGCGGAAGATGGAAACGACGACGAAAACCATCAAGATGGCAACAATCAACAAGGAAGTGCCGGACCGTAAGTGGCCGCCGACACCAATAACATTCAGGAGGGTCAACCCCCCGCAAAAGGAAACAGTGAGTCATCGAGTATGACCAATGCGCAAACGGGCCAACACCACCTCCTCACGGCGACTGCGGCGACACGCCGAGTGGAAAGAGACTAACTGCTACCGCCTGAAGCCTAGTGTGCAAAGGCACACTGGCATATGGCTGAGAGTGTTGAACCAGCACTGCAACACCACCATGTGCATGTGGCACAGGGTCAGCATCCAGATGGTAGACAGAATAACCTCGAACAACACCTATCTGACACCTTAAAGCAGCTTTCCTGTAGGTAGCAGCACAGAGGTCGCCAATGCGACAAAAGCAGCCGCAGCTCTTCCGCATGGGTCCGATAACTTTGGCAGTTCCACTGAACGATGGTATGCGCAGGCATTAGGGCGGGCTGAATCATTCTCCTCAACTCCTCCTTTGGGCGATACGAAAACAACCGAATCCTCACCCGAATCAAAAGATGGAGTGAGGTTCAGAACGAAGTTGTCCTCGGAAGGAGGAAAAAGTTCCGGAGAATTAGAACAGGAAATCTCTCCCTGCTCCATAGGCAAAGTAGTATCAAGATGTTGAGGGGACGCAACGGACCCCTCAGCAAGTGGCCGTTCAACGACCGTTTCACCTTCTCTCCTGGTGGCGACATCCTCACAAGTGGTGTCGAGGCTTTACCAGCAGGAGCCTTCTTCTTAAACGTTTTCTGTGGCTCACTCCAGTCAGGCGGATGCTTAGCTGAAGCTTTAACCTGCCTGGGAACAGTTGCAGGAGCAGGAGCAGAAGCATTTGCAAGATGGGCAGATGTCGACGACAGGCAGCAACCGGGTCCGAAGGACCCAAAATAGACCCAGCAGAGATGGATGTTGCTGGGTCAACAAAGTAAGAAGCTTGCCCACCGCCCTCGTCAAAGACCTGAGCTCAGCGTAAATCTGCCAAATCAGCAGACTCACTGACTGGGCCAGGCATTGGCGCCCTGCACACCTGCGCAAAAGAACACGTCATTGCCGGTGCCGATAGTTTGGTTTTCTTTCGGGCCTCCGAGTAGGAAAGCCCGTCCTTCACCTTTAGTTCCTGCACTCGACGTGCCTCTACATAAACACGACAGTCCCGTGAAGAGCTCCGGGCCAGCACAGTCAGCGCCTTCATGGGCTGCCTAAGCTCAGGAAACACAGGTACGCCTACCTTTACACGAGCCGCTGGTATGGCTGAAGCGTTGACAGCGGAAACACCGCATCGGATTCGGAACCAAATGTGTCAGCGACTGTTCCTTCTACTGCTAGTATGCCAGGAAAAGGTAATGGAAGGAAGGGCAATGTAATTTGCTGGCTTTGTCGTGAAGAAGGACACGTTTCACGTGTATGCTTAGCTCCTGCACCAGTAGCGCCACCTGATGATCAACAGGAAAATTAGGCAGTCCCACTACAAATGGTGCGAGTGTAGACCAAAAGGGAGGTGCGCACATTAACTCTTGGTACAAATTTAAAACTACTTGAGGGTTTAAAACCTTTGGTGCCGGTTGTCATTTTTACGGTCACTTCGACACGCATGTGGGATCGTGGTAGTGTCTATTCTTTAATTGACGAAAGTATTTTGCAAGCTTTGGGCAGATTGTTGTTGTTAATCCATTACCCTTAGTTTTGGTTGCGGCTAATAGTGATGTTATTTTCACAACGGGTTGGGTTTGTTTACAAATTACATTGCCAGGTAAAGTTTTGCAACATTCTTTCATATTTACAAGAATCTCCCTCAGAGATTTATTCTTGGGACCGATTTGCTAAACCATGCTAAAGTTGAATTATCTTTTGTTGAAAAAAAACCTGGTGGTATGTAGATTTGCCTTCTACATTTAAAAAAAATCTAGCAAGCATACCTGTTTGTAATTTGGTTGACACTCGTTTGCGTTGGCAGCCAATAATTGACCGAGCGAATGTGTCTATTGATAGTAAATTTCGTTTATCCGAAATTTTTCAAAAACATTCGTCGGTTTTTCGTGAGGAGTTGGGGTGTTGTTGTACGGCAGAAATTCATATTGAGCTGACTCATAATAGGCCAGTGTATACTAAACAACTTTTGGGTTAAATCCTAGTGCCCACCTTACCCAAATGTTTAAGGCAACCTGCGAAAGCTGGTAACGCAGTACCGTTGCCGCACGATTATTGGTACGGAGGGCAGTTACCTGACAATCCTCGACGAATACCAAGAGGTCGTCAAGCTGAGCGTCCCAAAGAGGTAGATTATTTCAACCTCCCTGAAATAGTTGAAGGACCTAGTGAGCCCCAAAATAGCCCTTGTGGTTATGTTGGTGTGCGAATTGGGGACGAAATTGCTGACGCACTTATAGATGGAGGCACGAGCTTAAGTTTTGTTCACGAGGGTTTATATGAAGACCTTGTAAGTTTTGGATTTAAGTTTAGAAACAGGGAATATCGCATTCGGTATGCGGATGGGCGTTTGGCAGTTTGCCCTGGGTTTTTCGTTATTCCAATCCAAATTAAAACCCATTATTTTATTTACCCATTTATTGACATGCCAAATGCTATTCAGCCAGTAATTCTTGGTGCAGACTTTTTGACTTGGTCTCGCACGGTTTTGAATTTTAAAAACAAAATTGGTTTTGGCATCCTTACAAAGGAGACGTGTATGCTCTTCGTCGCAATCCCCTGCGCGCCCTTCCCCCAACGGTAGGTGCTATTGTTGGCAGCGCAGAGCTACATCCAACCTTGGAGGAGATCCGAGAGAAAGTTTATAAAATTGTTCTATTAAATGGCGAGCAGAAAGAACAACTTTTCTGTTTACTAGCTTCCTATCGTCATGTATTTTCTACCAGAGTGGGTAAATTTAAGCATTGCCCAGATATGGTGATTGACCACTCAAGGAGCTCCCCCAGTAGCTTGCCGTCCCTATCCCCTTAGCTATTTAGGCAGACAGCAAGTCGCTGTGCATATTAAAAACATGCTTGACATGGGAGTAATAGTTCTGGGCTTCAGTGAACACTGTTGTCCAATTTTTTTGGTGCCAAAAAAAAGACGGACGGACAAGGATGGTGATAGATTTTGTCCCTCTCAATAAATCTTGCCCACGGGACAAATTCCCACTGCCACTCATTGATTCCCTCATAGCACGTTACGACAAATGTCCCTATCGATCACATTTTGATCTTCGTGATGGCTATTGGCACGTACTCCTCGACCCCGAGAGTGGTAAAAAGGCATCGTTTGTAACAACTGAAGCTCAGTACATTCCACTTCGTGCTCAATTTGGGCTCCGGAATGCCGGGGCACATTTTTGTCGTGCTATGATGCAATGTGTCGAACCTATAAGCCACCTAGGAGCCACTTCATATGTGGACAACTTAGCATTGGCCAATAGGGTTTGGAACGATCATTTGATAAGCCTTGCTTGTACATGATGGGCGAAGAAGGCTTAGCACGACACTTTCAGAAGACAAGAGTTTTGTAGGGATCGACCGATACAGAAAAATACCGATCCGATCCGATACCGATTTTCCCCTCACACGCCGATCCGATACAGATCCGATACACCGATACAGATATACCGATACCGATTTGAAAAAAAAAAGTCAATGGGTCAGAAAGTCAAACGCATACTTCATCATTAAGAAACTAATGTGCAAGAAAATTAAATTTCGAATTTTTTTTTTCTCAGTGGTGGCAGATCTGCAAGTGTACCTTCGACTGCAAAAAAAAAACCCAGCGTACACTGCAGATAGGCCTAATCCCAAGAAGCCCTGCCCTGAATCTGGCAATGCACACACGTTGAATTCACTAAGTTGCTGTGCAGATGACGTCATGGGATACAAGCGATGCTATGCAGGGAAGGTGTCTCACAAGCTAGGTGGAGTAGCCAGCGCGCACTGAAGTTGGTCGTATCGGCTAAAATATCGGTAAATAAACACCGATACAGATCCGATACCGATACACAGAAAATACCGATAATATCTGTAAATACCGATACCGATACCGATATTAATATCGGTCTATCCCTAGAGTTTTGCGTGAAGGAACTATTGGTCCTAGGTTATTTGGTGACGGATGATGGTGTTAAAGCTAACCCAGCCAAAGTTCTGATTTTGCAAACTTGGCCTGTGCCAAAAACTGTAAGAGAAGTACGCAAGTTCGTAGACCTTGCGTCTTGGTTCAGAAAGTTTGTGCCGAGATTTGCGGAGCGAATCTCCGCATTGACAGATATACTGCGTGGTAGTAAACAAAAGCAACTCACGTGGGGTATTAGAGAAGATGAGGTGTGTAATAACATTAAAAGTGCTTTATTGGACGCACCAATTCTATCCCACCTTGACCCAGCTAAGCAGTGGATTTTGTACGGAGACGCGAGCGGAACTGGCATTGACTGTTTGTTATGCCAGAAAGCACCAGACAGCGACTAAACTGTCACCGTGGACATGGCGTCACGGAGACTGTCAGCAGCTGAATCTCGTTATTCCTGTTCTGAACGTGAGTGTTTAAGTTTAATTTTTGGATTGAAAAAATGGCGCCACCTTGTAGAAGGAGGAGATATACTTCTCGTAACAGACCACTATCCGCTAACCTTAATGGACGTCAAGAAAAACACCAGAGGGTGCATTGCTCGATGGCTAGTATTCTCGTCTTCATTAGAGGCAAAGTTGGTTTTTCAACCCGGCCGGTTTAATGCACCCGCCGATAGTTTGTCTCGTATGTATGAAGGAACCTTACCTCCTGACGAAGGTCGGATAAATCGGCCACTAGTAGAAGTCAAATTGCCCAATGTCAATCATCCATTTTATGTCTTCAACAACGACTGTTTCAACTGTAACATCGAGGTTGCACAGGTAACAGTGAAAATGATTGCGGCAGAGACCCAACGTGACGAATTTATGAAAACACTCGCACTCGCTTTGCAGGGGAAACCCTGGAAAGCAGGTTCAGTA
>JAHWFP010011992.1:46173-60901 GCA_023313725.1 Lithobius niger | reverse complement strand
TCCCGGGATTGGATGTGCCTATTTGTTGCCCCACAGTATTCAACAAAGTCAACTGCAGTGTTTGCAACCCTTTGTGCTTTTTGAGTATCACGCCGTGTATGTATATATATGATTGAAGTCCTCTCTCCAACAAAGCTAAAACTATTAATTTCTCCATTCCTATTCAATATATTTCAACCAAACTTGGCCAGACAGCAGATAGGTATGGAAGATATATTTCTACCAACCTTTACGCAATTCCGTGCAAGAGTAAAAGTAGGGAGCCAGACGTAAATTGGAAAACTGTTACACTTCTTGTTGTTGTGGTTGTTCTTGTTCTTGTGTGACACGGTTTCAACAAAAAAACTACTGCACCTGCCTAAAATCTGAAACATGATCTAAGCCAGAATTTTCTTTGGCCTTCATTCTCACAGAGACCACCTTTTTGATTGGTCGAGCCATTCCGGAGTTACGGGACCCTGAACGATCATTTTGATTGTTTTACATTGTTTTAACTCTTGTAATTAGAGAACAATGCCACTCAGCAAACTCCATATCCATTCTTCGTCCACTTGTTATGTCTTTCCTAAAAAGTTGATTGTTGAAGGGTAAAATTAAAGAAGCCTAGAAGCGTACGGTTGTGGACCATGGCTCCTGAGGAATAAACATATGAATGAAAGAATCCGTGTTTCAGCTAAACGCATATAGATTTAAACCAAACTGAGCTACATTGTTAATTTTGGCCTCAAAATTGGCAGTTAGAAACGACAGAATGGTGTATTTATTTACTAGATGCAGGCTTTCAGAACTGAGTTGAATTGTTTCAAAAGTGACCAGCAACAATTGACTATGATGCCATAGCTGGAAAAAAGGTACACGGATTACAAACAAAAACTTCAAGTGTGCCGTAAAAAAGGGGGTTATATGATTGAAGTTTCACTTTACGTGTTAAAATGTACACGAATAAACACTGATGATTTTTAATAGAAATAATCAAATGTACAATTGAGAAAATTGCATCTGTTTAAGTGCTGCTGTGCTTTACCAATCAAATATTTAAAACGTAAAGCACAACAGTACTTAAACAGATGCAATTTTCTCAATTGTACATTTGATTATTTCAATTAAACATCATCAGTTTTTATCGGTGTACCTTTGAACAAGTGAAGTGAAACTTCAATCATATAACCCCCTTTTTTTACGGCACACTTGACGTTTTTGTTTGTAATGTATTTATATTCTCTGCAAAACGTTAGATCTCAACCTCGATTGGCTTTTAAGTTCCTAATAGCACACCATCTTTTTTTTTTACCCACTAAAAAAAAAATGCATGTTGTGAAAAGCGTGCAGTTTGGTAAGCTTGGTCTAACAATCCCTGAGAGATAAAAAAAAAAGAAGAAATACAAGAAAATCGTTGCGAAGAAGCTTTCTCAATCAGGATGTAGATCACCTTCATTTATTTACCCACTAAAACTCTTAAACCATCTGGTTCGGGCGGGGATGGCTTTCTTTTAAAAGATTGAGCAGTTCTCAACTTGAAAAATTGAATGAAACACTCACCGCTTAATTATTTTGATCCTAAACTACTCGGAGGGGAAAGGAAAAATTGCTGTTTAACGAATCGGAATTGGCCGTGCTAAGCAACGTCGTCGTTAGAGAAGTACCTCGGACGATCTAGGCACCTAATCTCATCCCCAATTACTAATGATGGATGCTATTAGGGGTAAGGAGACTGCAAGGAGCGGTGGGAGAGTATTGGGGGAGAGGGGGGAGAATGGGGTGGGTGGGGCAGGTCAGGATTGAGATAGGTTTGGAACAGAGGTATCTAGGCGAAATAAAGGAGGTAATAAAAACAGACTTAAGAATTCGTTTCGAAAATTAACTTTATTCAACCTTAAACCTTAATCACGTTGTACCTGCCATTAAAGTAAGCTAACTTTTGCAGAATGAGTTGCCTGCGGGGCATGCTTTCTTTCTCCTGAAGTAGTAAGGGAAACCCATTTATCAGCAGCCTGAATTAGGATGTTAAACTACTGGAAAGTTTCCATGGGGGAGGCCATAGTTGAAGCTTAGAAGTAAAAAGAAGAAATGACACACGTGGAAACCGCTCGTAAACAACATCCAGGCTAAAATGATTGAAAATCATTAAAGGTACGAAACCTTAGAAAACGTTAAAGAGCAAGGTCTCTATCAGCAAATCATCACCAAGCCACGGTTCCAAGCGTCAAGAGGTGTATATAATTGAGATGCGCATTGACACATTACTAAATTCAAGGTGTGAAAAGTCAAACATTATTAGTAAGTAATGCTTCTGTACTGATACTAAAAGAAAGCTTATTCTTGGCAATCTGCCATGTTCTAACTTGTAATCTAGTGGATACCAAAATAAAGTCTAACCAGAAGCATATAAATGGTCCTATCGTTGGAACAAAAAGTCTTAGGCAGGATTAAGGATCTGAGCAAACTTATGACGGAGAGACTCATTTGGCCAACGGTTGTACTACAAAATACGTGTACCTCTTATAGGAATTTTTTAACAAGCGGCTGCAACGACTACCTGCTTGTAACTGATCTTCTGCTTACTTCCGCCACTCCCGCCACTTTTCACCAACATGTTGATGCGCACACCTCCATCGCACTGCAACGGTGATCCCTCTTATACAATCTAAATAAAAGTGGTAACCATCACAATTGCCCGGCGGTTACAAATGTGTTAGCTTTTAGGCCTAGTTTTGGGTTTTGGGCATATAATTGTCAGCTTTTACACCCAATTTTTACCTGCAGTTTTTCATTCCGTGTTAGTATCAGCCAATGGAGAATTGGGTTCAAGAGTAAGCCTATTCATCCATGCAACATGGTGTCGAGACTATTTCAAATTTCGTTTATGAAATCCTTTTGTTTTTACGGTTGCGTGTATTCATGCAGTGATTAAATGCGGCGATTAAATTTTATTGTTTCACTGAGTTACGGCGAGAAAGCCAATTAGCTAGCTATAAAGAAGCAACGATGTTTTAATTTGCTGTGTTTTTTTTAAAGTCCACTTGACTATCACTAAAAAAGGTGGCGAACGGACGGACAAAGTCGTTGTTATAGTCTTCTCAGTCGTTTCGGCTGTACAGAAGACTAAAAGCTAAGTTGTCAGTTCAATACAGCAGAGTCAACAAATCGGTGGGTGTGAGATGCTGGTTAGAGTCTTAGAATAGGTGGAACTTTTATTTATGATTGAGATAATGCCACGACCTGTCAAATGCTCGAGAATACTGAATTAGTTCGTTATTCCTAGTTCCAACGGAACTTTATACATTAATGGTAAAGCAAAAAAAAAAGTTTGCACAACTGTAGCCTTAATTTAACAAAACTGGAATCACTCACCCTTGATTATGATAAAAAAAAAATGGAATCACTCTCATTTAAATTTGAAACAAACCGGAATCACTCTCCCTTAAATTTGAAAAAGTATTATCACTCACCCATAAAAGTGAAAAAAAAAATGGAAACACTCCATTAAATGTGAAAAAAAAACTGGGATCACTCTCCCTTAAATGTGAAAAAAAACTAGACTCACTTCCTTAAATGTGAAAACAAAACAGTAATCACTCTCACTTAAATATAAAAAAAATGGAATCAATAGCCCTTAATATGAAAAAAAAACTGGATTCATTCTGCCTTAAATGTGGGGAAAGAACTAGAATCACCCTCACTTAAATGTGAAGAAAATCAGGAATCACTCTCCCTTACATGTGAAAGAAAAAACTAACAATTTCCCATAAATCCGAAAAAAAACTGGAATAACTCTCCCTCAAAAGTAAAAATTAAACTGGAATTACGCTTCTTTAAATGAGAAATAACTGGAATCACTCACTGTCCTTTAACGTAAAAAAAAAAAACTACAACCATTCTCCCTTAAATGAGAAAAAAACTGGAATAAGTCTCTTTTAAATATGAAAAATACTTTCTCTTAAATGTGAACCACTCCAACTTACAACTAAGTCGTGCAGACGTATCTGATTCATATAAAAAATCACCTTATTCATTCTTTTTGTATTTGAATCAGGCAGCCATCTCCTCTAACTTGTATACGCACAGTCTTTGGCTTTTGTGTCGCGCGCGACGTAACAAATGCACAAGTAGCTCCTTCCAGTCCCCAAGTTCGAACTGCCTGTTTAGGTATATTGTTGTTTTCCAATGTCCCTATGCACCTACATTTGAGCCGATCGATAATTCTCTCTAAACTTTAAATAAAAGTCGCGTGCCACAGTGCACAAAGAGACGCAGCCATCGCCGCCGAATGAGATACCTGCTGTGACTGCTTGATTCTTTGAAATTTAATAATCATAATTGAAGAATAGGCTGGCACTGGCCGCCCTTTGTTTGGTACTAAAACTGAAGGGCTGGCTGGTGTTATTGATGAACTCTGATTGCAGTTATGTGTAAGACTAGGCTTGTTCGCCGAACAAACCATGGAGAAGCTATATAAACAAGCGGCTACAGGGACTACCTAGTCGCATCCGGTCTTCTTTGCAGTTCTGCCGCTACCAATAGTGATGCACACTTCTCTATCACGCATTGCAACAGCTATCTCTATTATATATTCTAAAAGCAGTAACCATCAGAACTGCCCGTTAAAAATGTGTTAGGTTTTAAGCTTATTTTACATTTTAGGCGTAATTGTCAGCGTTTAGGCCTAATTTATAACTTTCATTTCATAAGTAGCAACTGACGGAGATTTGGATTGTATACAGTAAGCCTATTCATTTTTGCAACACGGTATGCCTCGATCCGGCCATACACACAGTTACAGTGTTACAACATAACGCGCAACGTAGCCTATATAGGTCAGTGGTAGTAGGGAAGGGACAGGAGACACACTGTTGAGAAGGACAGCAGCGACTCGTAGCATCTTGACGTTGCCATGGTAACGTGATTTTAAGCTTAATTTTCATTTTTACGCCTAATTTTTATTAACGGCAGTTTTAGTTTCATAAGTAGCAGATGGCCTAATGGAGAATTTGGTTCGACCGTAAGCCTATTCATTCATGCAACAACGCGACAAGACTCTTTTAAACGAAGCTAAAATGTTTTTGTTTTTACGGCTGCGTTAACACAAATCCTTAGGATTTCAATTTGACGATGAAATGTTATTATTTAATTTAGTTACGTCGAAGAAGTCTATTAGCTATAAGGAGTTAACGATGTTTTAATTTGCCATGTTATTTAACTAACCTTTGACACTGAATCTAACGTTCTAAACAGTGGTTGTCTCTATCTGGTACCGTTGCGAAGTTGAAAAAGCGACGGACGGACGGACAAAGTCGTTGCAATAGTCTTCTCAGCCGGTATGGCTGTACAGAAGACTAAAACAGGGGGTTCGACGACAAACGATCAGACATCCTGATCGTGTATTCTAAGTTATCGGAGCATGGTTTACGAGCAAGGAGCTTTTAGAATGGATATTTTTTCTTCATCATTCATTCGTTCAATGACGATGCCGTAGTTGCCTGTCATTGAATGTAACAGGTCTAAATGTAGCTAGCATTCGTCCTCCCCCCCCCTTTTCGCTTGTCTGATTACAAAATTGCTAAATAAAAAAAAATGAAACACTATAACAGAGAGGAAAAAACATTCTCGGAGTTTTTTTGCTCCAGATAGAAATCACATTGTGTTGAAATGAATACGAGGAGAAGGTAGGGGATAGAGGGGAGTAGGAGGGAGGAATCCAGATGATGCGGAGAAAGCAGATTTCATTCCAAAACGAAGCAGTAACGGGCTCAAATTCGTTTTTCTTGTTTTCTTCTTGTTTCGAATTTCACCAGCTACAAGATAATTTGGAAAGAGAAAAAAAAACAGTAATATTGTTGTTATTTTCTTGAAGGGTATAAAACACGGTGGAAAGAACCGACAGTTCGAATTTGCAAATCACGTCATGAGAATATAATGTACGTTAATCTGTGTTGACTGTTATTTATTAGTCCTCGTAAAAGGTATAAGAACCAAGAGAGTAACGAAAATAGAGCAAGCCGCAAAGGTGCACAAAAAAAAACACACAAGAAAAGCGACGTTTCGGTCGAACAACAACATGGAAATTATTTCTCTGACATGTCTAATTTCTGTAATACACTATAGTCTTTAATACTTAGCAAATTCGTTTATTTTGGAAAAGTCAAAACAAACACCGAACATTCAAAAGCCCGAAGCGATGGTTAGGAACTGGTCATTATTTATCGCCGGTTGGCGGTGGGCAGAGGAAATTGGAGGGGTTCCTCTATTTTTTGGACCCTCTCGAGGGGGAGGGGGAGGGGGGGTCATACATTTATTTTAGCCCCATCAAGGGTAGGGGTCACAAAAAACAGTTTTGGACCTCCAAACTGACATTTCAGCCGTCCAAATTTCTAAAAAACACCTCAGCCACTGGGCTCTCCCTCCCCCAAGATCCTCTTCCCTCATACAGTGAGTGTTTACACGGTTTTGAGGCTTCCAGTATCAGTACCACCTAATGTGTCTTTTTTTGTGTGGAAAACTTTCTAGAAAAGCCCTGCCCTGTCTTTCCTTAGCCGTTTCTCTTTCCGGTGCTGATTATGTTAGAGATTTGGGAATACAAGCAAACAGTCCGTTCTTCATACTTATGAAACTCGACACAAGATAGGTGTTCGGAAGGTCGTTGTTTCTTAGGACATTTTTAACTCAACATGTCCTTTTGTTAAAAACGTGTCACAACTAGTGGTATCTTGACAGTTTGGAGTGCTACTTACTTAATTTGGCTACAGGAGATCATTCATTTGCAGACAATCTCAATGGGCACACACAGAAGGTGGTGGTGGGGGGGGGGGGGTATTGAGGTTTTATGGCGCGTCAACATCCAAGTCATTAGCGCCAACCTCGTCACACTGCAGTGGTCGGGGCTGCCACTGCTTTTTTTCGGAAGGAAGGGTCACGTTATTTCTGGACATTCATGGTTGGGGTCAAACTTTTTCAGGGTTTCGAAAGGGGTGGGGTCATCGAAAATTTGGTGGTCACATTTTCATTTCATCCGGCCTTCGTCTATTTCCCCCCCCCCCCCAACATATTCAATGACCGGTTCTTTAGCACCACTGATCATATGCCCCGGAAGTACACTTGTGCTCATGTTGATTTTGGCATGTAAAAGAGCCTAGGTATTTCTGTGTCAGTCCCGAGATGACCTTAGCAGAAGAGGACCCAAATTCGACTATTTCACCTTTTTTAACACAAAGTTAAAAAACACAAAGTCATACAAGAGCAAACAATTAAACAAAAGCAAACAATCAAGCCGATAACGGATAATAAAAACTATTTGTAAACTGCTAAAAATCAGTAATAAATCGCTTAAAGTTCAGATTTTCATGAAAGTCGAGAATGGTCCACAAAAATAATGACTACACACAGTGCTGTGTTTATACTCCACAACAGAGTGTCGAGTACAAGAGCGCTACTCTGTGTTCAACATAATGCCACCCACAGAACTGTGAACTGATTATTTACGTAATTCAAACAAAAATATATAAGTTATCAAATATAATCATTCAAGTTAAAATAAAAGCAAATAAAAGTAATGCGCTAAATTTTGAAGCTGTGGATTGTGTTCTTGCACGGATACGGGACAGTGGCGTGTACACAATAGTGTCATACTGGCACGTGCCAGGGGCCCACCTGTGTTGGGGGTCCCGGCCGACCCACAAATGCAAGCAAACTTAAAACTATTGCTGAGTAGTGAGTATATTGAGTCCAAATTTAAGCATTTTACATAATTTTGATGTGAATTTTCAAAAAATTCCTTATTTCTGAGGGGTATCCCCCGGACTCCTCTCTGGGACACACTATAATCAATGTGCCCCTGCATGAGGGCCCAGCTGTAGTACTATGCCAGGGGCCCATCCTAGTATGTACACGCCACTGATACGGGACTACGTTCGGGCGGAAATGAGAATGAATAGGTTTTGGTAAGGGGTTAAGTGATTTGATGGTTGCCCTAAAATAGCATGTTAGGAAAATGTAAGCACTAGTATGAAGTATGAGAAGCCCAAAGTGCACATGTCAAAGTCAACACTCCCCTATGACTTTGACATGTACACTTTGGGCTTCTCTTGTTAAACATACTTAACTAGCATGGCCACATTGTTGAAATACAATGCCCTCGAGCTTATACGATGTTCATCAACCAGTTCACAATACTTTTACATTGTTAAACCATTGTTTAACCATTAAAAACTTGCGGTCGTCTTATAAGATAAATATATATATATATATATATATATAGGTATGTACCTTTTCTCCTCTGGAAATAGGAGGCTAAAAATGTGAGAAGGGTGCCGAAAGATAGGAAATTAATCCGTTCGCAGTTTAGGCGTATTTTTAAGAAATGAAAAGGACCCTAAATGCCCCAAATTAACAGAAAAGCGCCTGTTGCAACAACCACACAACAATCAACAACAATACCGCAACAATACATGACGTCATCGATTGTTGACAGATTTTTTTCGCTTCGAACATTTCAGGACCGTGGAGCAACAATGTATTGAGGGCAGCGGTTGTTGTGAGTGGGAGTATCTGAATAGTCCACATTCAAGAATGAGGCACGTGCAGTTCACGGGTGGAGAGGAGGGTGGAGTTGTTTTATGGATATTTAAAATCCAATAGCATAGAATACCCGTTTAGCAGTTTAATTAAATTACATTACGCAAAGATACGAAAAAAAATTAAATACTAAATATTAATTACGTAAAGAAATACATTGACAACAAAAAAGGGTGAAAAGAATATTTTACGTGTACATTTGTAACATTTCAAACGGCAACAATCCACCAGCAGTGTATATGTAAAACCTTACCTGGTTCTCTCCTATAGTAAACCACGAGCAGCTTGGGCGATGAGTTAGTTCTTTGCGTAGGCCAAACTTTACGTTAAAACTGCGTTATACGATTGGTTTACTACGTTAACAAATGCTTGGTAAGGTGTTTGCTGTAGGTGTGGCAAAACACGAGCAGCTTTGGGTACGAATTAGTGCTTTGCGTAAGCCTAAGTTATATTCAAACCTTTACGTTTTCATTCGAGGACGAAAACCAAAAAAATAATGTAGTACTAACACAAATTACAATGGATGTGTGGTTGACGGTGGTCGGCTCTGGCGTTGCTTACACTTTGCAGCTTATATGCAGCACAATTTTATTTGAATTAAAAAAAAAATATTGTCCGTTTTCCCGAAAGTCAACCTCAGCCGATGAAAAGGACGTTAATTCGACAATATCTCTTTTGACAACAGAGAAAAGGTTGCAAAATAATTATTAGTAGTGGGAATGGCAAAGAAGATGCGAAGTTATGCAGAATACAGGCGTTACAAGTATGGGATGATCCTTACAGACGAATGTTGACAAAACACGTAGATATCCAATCTTATTTAAAGAGATGTAGCAATAAGGACCGAGACGACGCCAACGGAGCGAGCGAAGCGAGCGATGTGGATAGTCTTAATCCTTAAAAACTTACGGTCGGTTGGTCGGTTTATTTGTACGTCTTCTCCGGAAGTAGGAAGGCTAGAAATGTGAGAAAGGTCTCGAAAGACAGGAAATTACTCCGGATATCGTTTAGGCGTATTTTCGTAGTTCTAGGTAAAAGTTTTCTCCTCGAAAAACCCTCTTTGGACCATTGTTGAAACGAAATTTTCGAAGTTGATTGTTAGCTTCTGAATGTAAAATGTCCCTGCTGAGAGGGCGGTCCATAATTGTTGCGCCATGTAAGCGTCGCGTGGGCCAGTAGCAACCCTCTCCAATGTCGGTCGCCACTCGACATTTGGCGAATGGAAATCAGCTGTTGGCGACTTGGAACTTAGCCTTACTCGCCAAAATGGCGACCAGCAATAGACAATGACACTGAAAGAGCCATATCTCAGGAACCGTACAAGTTATAGACGAATGGTTTGCGGCATTATGCTAAGATTTTTAAGGACTACGTTACTGCTTTTTGTGCATTGATACTGGGGTTAAAGAAAATTTTACAATTTCGGAAATGCTTAAATTAGGAAAACCATGCATCGTGCAGGATGTATTTGGTATGTGGCGAGTAGAAATTGTGAAATGGCGAGTGCTTTCTATGGTCTACTGGCCAAGTGGCGACTGATACTGGATTGGCATTCGAGAGGGTTGGCCAGTAGTGTTGTCAGAGGAAGAACGGTTGGCAGTCCGAATAGTTGTCATTCAAGAAAGAGGCACGTGCAGCACACTGTTGGAGTTGCATTTTGGATATTTCAATTCAAACTGCCAATTTGGCCGTAAATTTGAATGAAATTACGTAAATGTACGAAAAGATTAAATGATAAATGCAAACTAGGCCTACTTAAACGAACTATATAGATAACAGAAAAGGGTGTAGAAATATTTCTACGTTTGCATTTGTAAAACATCGACATTCGATCAATATGCCATTAGCTGGTGCTCTACTCAACAGTCTAGCATAATTGTGGTAAACACGCATATCTGGGTATGATTTCGTACTGCGTGTAAGCTGACTTGCATTAAAACCTCACGAAACGGTTGGTTAACTCTGTCAACAAACCTTTGTGTTAAGCTTTGTTCAATGACGCATTATTATCTTTTGATGTTTTACAACTACTTCGCCATTGGGGATGGGCAGACATAAATTAATGCACAAAAATGCTAAAGCACACAAAGCAGGACGTAAAGTAAACATTCCTAAAATAAGTGAAACTAGAAAACCTGTACATGGATTGTATAAGAATTTATAGGGGTTTGGTCGTACTAACACGAATTATAGGTGACTTGCGATTGCTGGTGTTTAGCTCTGGTGCTGCTTCTACATCTTACGCAGCACAATTTATTTGAAAAAAAAAATCTGTTCACGACAGGGATCAGGTTACAAAATTAGTAGCAAGACTTACTACGATATAAACAAAGAAAAATGAAAGGGTAGGCACAAGTTATAGTTTGTTTATGAACTGAAACATTACGAAAAACGCGCACTACAATGTTCATGATCGTTTTTTGGTGTGAAATTCTCCGTCAGCAGCATAAATGTCCTCGAGCGAAGCGAGACGCCGCCGAATGAACGAAAACGCACAAAAACGCTAAAGCACACAAAGTAGGAACGTAAAGTACACATTCTTAAAATAAGTGAAACAAGAAAACCTATGTATGGGTGGTACAAGAATTTATAGGGGTTTGGTGGTACTAACACGGTGACTTGCGATTCCTGGTGTTCAGTTCTGGTGTTGCTTCTACATCATACACAGCACAATTTATTTGTTCATGATCGTTTTTGGTGTGAAATTCTCCGTCAGCATAAATATGGAAACAAGAAATGTCCTCGAGCGCAGCGAGACGCGGCAGAATAAGCGAGCGAAGCAAGCGACTCCGCTAGTAATACATTAAATTCAAGGTAGCAATGAGTTGGTTGGAGGGAAAGGCAAACTGAGAGAAAGATCAAGCAGACAAGGTCCATTGAGTTACAATAGCATTCTCGGCAGTAATTAGCACGTCCCAAACGATCACCTAGTAGTCCTGCCGGATCTATCCTACAGAATGATGGGTGACAACGTTGGGTCTTTATGATATCACTTTTTTCAATAGCTTTGGGTGGATACCACAACTTGTGATATCATTCAAGTGATATCATTCAAGCAGGGAAAGGCAGCCAAAGTTAACCCTATTAGGTTAATCCTATATCCTAATCCCAATCTTAATCCTATCCTAAACCTATTAGGTTAATCCAAGGTTAATCCTATTAGTCAAGTTAATCGCACCGGCTATCAGTTCCAAAGGTAAATGAAAACTATAGCAATCTTCAAGTTTTCATTTAACGCCCAAAGTATTATTAGGTGCGATCAACTTGGCTAATAGGATTAACCTTGGCGGCCCTTCCCTGGTTGAATGAAATCACTTTATACCAGTTCAAGATTTGGGTGGATATCACAACTTTCATAGGACTGTGAACATACAATAGTTCACCCCGTCTCATCTTCATATGTTTCTTTCTTCCATGGGCTCCTTCGTCAACAGAAATAAAGCAATCACCAAAGTAATCCTTACTTTTTTCATTAAATCACTGACTGACCACAGTTTACTTGTCACGGTCTACTTGCCTGATCTGTCCACATGATTGTGTCCATTTCCTCCTGACGCCCTATATCTCATTTATGGCAGTCCTTACAGCATCGGGGCGAAATTAATTAGCGTAACATGAGCTCTGCCTTGAAACAATAAATTCAAGGGCAATTAATTTAGGAGAGAAGATGGGGGGGGGGGGGTTGTGATGAGGAAGTGAGGAAGAAAACTAAACTGAGGAGGAGGGGGGAGTTCCTATATCCCAGAACAGCAACCCGAAAACATCAGGTTTTCCTTTCGTTATAAGTGCCACTTTCTCAGCGTCGACTAGCTCATAAAATTTTATATACCCGACGAAGAAGGATTTTCGCTTTATTGAGAATAATTTATTGGCTCTTCATTACCAAGTCCACCCTAAACCTAATCTTCATTCAAGTCAAAAGATGTAATAGACCGGAAACAAGATGGCGGTACCCGTCAAAAGGTATATATTTAGCCGTATTTCAAACCGTGATGACCCCCCGGTTTTGTTGTTGAGGTGAGTGGATGTCGGACACGTGTAACCCGTACAATGTACTTACATGCGGGTCTAATAAACTCAAAATACGCTAAATTGTGTTGAAAGTAATGTTGCGGAAATGCATTAAATCGAATCCGGTTTTCTTGCTTGTGAATTGATCGCTTTCCGTCCTGACATCAGCCATTTCTTCGCATTTTTGGAAAGAGAATGGCCCGTCGATACCTCTTTCACGTCGACTGCGATACGTAAAAGTTTCTGGGAGTTTCCGATTAGAACTACCGAACAAAATTGTCCTTCTCGCTTTCTGGTGATATATATATGGCTTCGGCTAGGAGCACATCAAACTTCCGAATAGAGCAGTGACACGACGTAGTATTATTGTATATAACTCTGTGCTTGAGCCTTAATGGGTTAGCTGCAACGGGCACTGCGGAGAGCAACAAAGGGCATCATACTGAAACCGATGCTGTGAAGAGTGATTTCTTAGACCTAAAACGCGCGATTTTTGTTGTTGGAGAAAACAACGTTATTTTAAGCCCAAGAAATCCGCTATTCCGTTGTTTTTCCCTCCATTTTTATGTAGTGCACCTTGTAGTTATGCCCTCCAAAACCCATACTGGTGCCAATATGGCGGCAAATGTCACAGCTCTATTGTACAATAATTTCCAATTGATTTACCTGACTAACGCCTGTTGACGTGTGATGATTTTAGATTTGATTTTAAGAGTCAAAATACCCGAAATCCCTAGTCCAGGTTTGTTGATTTACAATTTAAATCTGTAACGTGGGTATATAGAATGCATTTTATAAAATTTGAACTGAACTGGATTACGTGTCCAAAAATATATCATTGGTATACAGACATACAAGTAGACACAAACTCCGGAGGAGCAGCAGCGTTGATGTGTTTCCCGCTACGCATCACTAAAACAGTAACAATTCCTGATGCCTGATGACGTGTGATTACTTTTGATTTGATTGTGAGAGCCAAAATACCTGAAATCCCTAGCCCAATTTTGTTGATTTTCAATTTAAACCTATATAAATTGGGCATAGAATGCGTGTTGAAAAATTTGATCTGAACTGGATTATGGGTCCAAAAATTATCATTGGCACAGATATACAAATCTACACGAGATGCAGCTTTCCTCTGTTAGGGCGCGTTTAAGCAACAACTCGCCTTTCCATTTTCGCAGCTAGAACTTAATCGCGATGGCAAGTGTAGCGTTGTCATGGTAACAACGTTACCTGGATTAGCTAAATCCGACGTTATTTGAGTAAATGCTTGCAGTCTTATGATTTGTGGCAATAAAATAAAGAATTCCTCCTGACGAAACGATTTTCCAAGAAGTCGCTTCTGAACTCGTATACTAAGTGTTTTCGTTGCGCGCCGACAAAGCTAAAACCGCCGCCATGTTGGAATTTCAGATAATTTTAGTTTCTAGCTGCGAGAAGGCGAAGGCGAGTGGTTGTGTCAATGCGCCCTTACCCACCACGCTTCACTCATGTAGCGTGCTGCACAGATCGTGTCACTCTCTTTTTTTTACCCTTTTCTGCCGCTTTCCTGGCCCTACTTTTGCTCTTTTTAGTCACTACGTCGTTTCCCCATGGTGCAGCGCCACCAATCAGCACATAGAAGCTAAATAGGGCCCAATTTTATTTTTTCAAACTGGTTGAAAGGGCACTTTTCCTAAAATGGCAGTGGCAATGTCCTCCTTGCCCCACCCCCTCTGCACGTCACTGGCTTCTCTAAAACAACAACAATTGTACGCCAAAAAGGTGCGCGTCTGATTCGAAACATCCCCGCAAGTATAAAAGACACCAAGAATCAAACTTTCAGCCATTTATTTTGGGTTTCGATCTCAAACATCAAAGAAAAGTAAAATGTTTGCGAGATGTGGTACGAGTCAACACGATCCCATCAGCCATATTGGAAATTAGGTCATTTTCAATATGACGGATGGAATCATGTTGACTTGAGCCCCTGTTCGGAAAAAAATCTTACTTGTATTTGATATCTATGATCAAGGCCCTAAATAAAGAGCTGAAAGTCTGATTCTTGGTGTCTTTTATGCATATACTGTTGCGAGACAGCCGCAACGTTTTTGGTATTCTACAAAAACTGGAAACCAATTTTATATCCTAATAACAATTCTCTTGT
>JAHWFP010011992.1:13282-27290 GCA_023313725.1 Lithobius niger | reverse complement strand
TCGTGCGACCCGTTGAGAATAGCGCTTACAACATTGACACAGGTTAGAGTTAATGTCGCAAAAATCATCTCGCACGAAAGAAAAAAATAGGAAAATGACTGTGATGGCAACATTTACATACGTTTGAAATAATGTCGCAAAACTGAGTTCTACAGGAAAGCCAACAGGGATATATGTACCTTTAAAAACCTGTTCCGTGTAATTTTAACGCGGCAAATTCTAGAAAAGTGGCGACAAGTCATTCCACATTCGGCCGCAAGGCGTCGCTATAACCAGAATTGAACGAGATATGGAACATGCGGTAATATATCAGGGACACTCCGTCGAGCCCTGTGGTCTATCCTTCATGTCGCTCCTGGTGACGGACACACGCTTGGCATTGGATGCAAGTATAGTGGAGTACAAGTAGCTGTAATTGGTAGATGGCAATCAGGGTTCGTACACGGCCTTGAATTCCTTGAAAAACCTTAAAATTTGAAAACCGAAAACTCAAAGCTTGAACAACGTTGAAAACTGGAATTTTTGTTGTCGGACTCACCTTGTAATGCCCTTGAATTTTGTGAGGATGTAATTTTTTTGGAGTGAGGTTAATGCCATACCGGTAATAATTGTTTAAAGTGTGCGCGGCCTATCTTGAGTTCGCTGCAGAACGAACACAGATAATCGATTGTACGTTTCTGGTAGCAGAGTGCCTTGTTGATATCCAAAATGGTTACAAAAACAATGGCGGCCGTCGATTAAAGCCGCTCCCTCCAGGAAGACGTAGCCGCTCATAAAATACTTCCAGGACTCAAGATACGCCGCGTACACAATAGATATAACATTGAAGAAGTGAATAGAAATAGTTTGTCAGCCGAATCCATTTCTTCTGTGAACGAATCTTCCCATCGGATTGGCCCGGAGACAGAAAACAAAGTGACGGTGCCGTGCAGTGCATGCAATTTTTGCGGGAAGGGGCAGCTAAGCAAGTGTTGCTCCATTGGCTGCATTTGTGTAATTTCTGCATCCTCCTTGTCAATTGGTGGGAGGGAGGATGTAATGAATGTCATTGTTTGCGACAGTTTAGAGCTTCTTACCGCAAATTAAGAACACACTGGTGTCAACGATGGCATGTGGCAAAATACTGGACTTAGGTAATTTTGATAGGTTATTGCAAAGAGCCTTGAAAATGGTTTCGTCTGTTATGTATGAACCATAATCACTCCCGGTCACGTGACTTGTGACTCCTTTTCTGGTGTCCGCTGTCCTCCTGTCTTGTTTTGATACTACCGGTAGCGTTGGATTGGCCCCGTCCGGGCACCCGGGGATCCCTGGGGAGGCCTTAACTGTGGGAGGCCCTTGTTAAAACAATTTTTTTTTAATTTGAAATTTATTCGTGTGCAAATTTCATACGAATAATTGCACCCTAAGTTGCAGGAAAACGATTCAAATTCACGCTGCTTTCTTTCAAATATACTAGCTTCAGGGTTAGGTCACAGGGCTTCCGTAACCTACAATGCCAAACTCTTGTAACCTCGAGTCCCAAACTCTCCTAACCTAATCCCAAACTCTCCAAGAGTCCCAAAGTCTCGGAACCTCCAGTCCTACACTCTCAAAATTCACAGTCACAAACTCTCTTAAGTTCCAGTACCAACCTCGTAACCTGCAGGCTCAAACTCCCATAACCTATAGCTGCAACCTGCAGTTTCAAACTCTCGTATAGCCGTCATTCCCAAACTTTCGTTACCTTCAGTCCCAAACACCCATAACCTCCAGTCCCAAACTCTCGTTACCTACAGTCCCAAACTCGCGTTACCTACAGTCCCAACCTATTGCAACCCCCAGTCCTAAATTCCTGTAACCTACAGTCTCAAACTCAACCTCCAATCCCAAACTCTTGTAACCTCCAGTCCTAAATGTTCATAACCTCCAATCCCAAACCCTCGTAACCTGCAGTCTTACACTCTCGTTAACTGCACTTCCAAACTCCTACAACCTACAGTCCCAAACTCCCATAACATCCAATCCTAAAGCCTCGTACCTCCTGTCTCAAACACCTGTAATCTCCAGTCCTAAGCTCTCGTAACCTCTAAACTCCAGTACCTACATCTCGTAACCTCCAGTCCTAAACTCTTCAAGTGTTTGTAACACAAGTAGTACGAAAAGAAGTATAACTGCGTGGTAGTAATGATCTTATGATTGGCCGAACTAATGCTATCTAAAGTAAAAAAAAAAAAAAATTATTACAGGTCTTTATGGTGAAGCGGAACTTAGCAACTGCGAAGTAGGCAGCAACGTTGTGGTGATGCTGAATCTCAGTTTTGCTATTCCACTCAGCACATTCCCCTCGCCTAGTGTGACAATATTTACTCTGCCTTTAAATTTGGCCCTAAAGGCTGCGACCCTCAGAGCCTTTATCGCCCTACAGGATGACCGAGCATACCAGCGGACCAACCGCATTCCTGTATAGGGAAATGTCGTTCCATTCTACTTCAATCACCAGCCTTTGTTTACGAAGGATGTCGTGGCTGCCAGGTAGTCCATAAAGATCAGTCAGTCCATCTAGATTGTCTGAGCAGCTCTAGAAAGGAAAGCGGAAGACACACGACAACGCCGACTCACGCCTTCCTGGCACACGACTGTTGTGGTGCAGAAGCTAGCGCCCTCTTTCTGTGCTGCTAATGAACGACAGGATTATGAATGGAGTCAGGCAACCGCAGTGGCAGAGCCAAATTGAATTCCTCTGGGGGCCACCCGGCGTCGTTCACGTGCCAGGCGGCGGCAAAAGAGCGACAGCCCAGCAGCAAGAATGCTGCGAGCGCCATGCTGGGGGAAGTCATGGCACAAGCAGAAGCTGGCTACCCCGTTTTCTTGCAGTGGTTGTTGCCCAGCAACAATTAAATACAATACGTCAATTTTGTTTGTCGTTTTAAGGCCGAACAGACTTTCGAAGTTCCGCTATTTTTCGGAATCTAATAGAAGACATAGCCTGTAATCGGACATTGTCCCAGTCCCAGGGTGCCTAAGGCAAAGAACTAATAAATTTTTTAAAAAATTGCTCAGAAGTAGCTTTAGATACTGACACGCCCAAAAAAAAAAGTGCCATTCACGCCAAAACAAGTGTCATTCATGGTGCCCACAGGCGTACGCAGGAAGAGGGGGGGGGGGGGAGAATGTGACCTCCCCCCCAAAAAAACAAAGAAAGACTCGCGCCCCATGACACACGGCAAACATGTTTTTAGCGATTTTTTGTATGTAAAAAACCACTAAGCATTTAAAATTATCATGTATAGGCCTAAAATTTACAGTCTCAAAATTCGAAAAAGAATTGCTCTTGAAGATGTTGAAAAGATGCTCCGTTGGGGGGGCGCCCTGCCCAAAAAATGGGCGAAAACACTGAAGAGTTGCTCCATGGCGCAAAAAAATGCTCTAAAATGTGTTAAATTTCACAGCTCCCGGGACGAAAATCCTGAGGTCCTGATTTCAAAACTGTTAACTTTAGGAGTTAGGATCGAAATTGTAAATATAATAGTATACGAATTGTGAAAGTAAATTTTCTAAAAAGTATGTAACAAGTTAATAAATGTTACTAGGTCACTTCAATTGTTTGTTAATTTAATGTTTGTACTTTTACGAGGTGACTCGCTTTGCATCTTGTTCAATTTTGTGTTAAACCTGGGTACGCGGAAAAATCCAGGTTTTATATTTTTCAGACCCGAAAACCCGGGCTTGGCATTTAGGGACGGGTTTAGAAACCCTACCGCCCGACCTTCCTCTCCCCCCCCCCCCAAAAAAAAAAATAAAATAAAAAAAATCAGTGGAGTTAATCAAAAATAACAGCGGCTTGACTTGACACCCAATCCAACGTACAAGACCACTATTGTGTGCGCGGCTTATCTTGAGTCCTGTGATTTTATGATCGGCTACGTCTTCCTGGTGGGGCCGGCTTTAATTGACGGCCGCCATTGTTTTTGGAACTATTTTGGATATCAACAAGGCACTCTGCTACCAAAAACATACAATCGATTATGTGTGGTCTTTCTGGGGCGCCCTCAAGATACGCCACGTGCGACTGCATTCTACCATTATGCCCATGCGAGTCTTGTTTTTTTTTTCCCTATTATGCTTAAAAATTCGTAGATCATCCCAGTGTTTTCATACTAAGACCAGCAATCCCATAACAACTTTACCTTATAATCAATGTGAAGACCTCTAGTCCGACGTGGACTTACAATCTGCTTTAATTCGTGCCGAGAAAAGAGTTTCAATTCAAGGCCTTATTCATTTTCATAACTGCACCAAAACAAGAGTAATACGCAAGAAAGCTCACAACCAAAAATGGCAAGCATCCTTCCAAAATAAGACTGAATTCACTTAGAAATGTCGTATAGAAGGAAGAAAAAGAAAACAAAACGAATTAAGCTGCAGCAAGAATAAGGCAATTAAACTACGAATCTGTTTCCGTGGAATAAGCACATCGAAAGACAGAGTGACGTTATTTTGTGGCTCGCCAATCGAACATGCATGCAAGATGGCGGCTGCTGCTAAATTTCCGATCTTAACAGACGGAGCTGTAAAAACAGTTATGTAAAAACTGATTTTACATTTTAGCGTACTCTAAACGTCTTCTAAATCATAGAGCTAGCTATAAAACGTAAATGCTGTATTTATGCGTTACGCATTGTAGGATTGGGTCACCCGGGAACACGGGGATCCCGGGGAGGCCCCTTTATACGATGCCCTTGTTAAAAGAAAAATTATTTGAAAATAATTGGTATTAAAATAGCATCTCTAAGTTGCAGGAAAACGTTTCAAATTCACGCTGACTTCTTTAAATTAATAAAGTAATATATACCTTACAGGATCCTGGACACCACCTCCGAACTAATGGCACTTTTTTTTTAACTTGAAGTTAAATTTCAGGAAAACGTTTCAAATTGACGCTAATTTCTTTAGATTACGCTGGCTTACAGCGTTCTGTCCCGAGTCTTTCCCTCCCCCTCCCCACAGGTTTAAGAGGCCCTTGTTTCAAAAAGGTTTTTTTTTTTAATTTGAAACTAAATCCTATGAAAATTGCATCTCTTAAAATGCAGGAAAATGTTTTAAATTCACGCACATTTCTGGAAAATAGGCTAACTACTTCCTCACTACTCCCCCCCCCCTCCTTCCCGTGGGCACAACGAAGCCCCTGCAGTGCAATCCAGGTGAGGCCCGATCCCTTCCAATCCGACCCTGATTGTAGTAATAGCGGTCCTTCCGAAACGACCAACCTGTGTGCGAACCATACACACGCTTCTAAAGACAGTTTGGTACCTTCAATCAACAGACACGTTAACAGAACGTTCCCAAAGTGCCTGATGAGGGAAATGATGTCACCTTTCAACGCGAATATTGGCTCCCTCCAGAGTTAGTAGATAATCCATCCAGAATTAGTCGATAAACTGTGCTTCGCGTATGCTCAGAATTCCGTAAAACTCAACTTCCTTTTGCAAGCTGCTGCGATTATAGTCTCCGCCAAGAAAGAAGTCCAACGCGTTTCAAAACAGGGGTATGCATTGTGCATGCCGGCTGCGTCGTTTACCTTGCAGATATCCGCCATGGCTAAGCAGCCAACGTGTGCTCATATACTAAAGCTGCTAGGGCCATAATTTGGGCTAATCATGCACCTCGAGCAAAAAGCTTGAAATTTGACATGCAAGTAATTCTTACTAATACAAATAGAAATAGATTCTCCTTGACTCGTGAAATACTGAAAAACGTTCCAAATAACACCCCTAGCTTGACTTGTTGACACGAACCTTCTTTCTTGTTGACACGAACTTGATCGGAAAGCGACGCCATTGTTGTTGGTCTAATAGCGTTGCCACGACGACGCAGTTATAGAGTATAGAGGCAAGGCGCACTTTTTTCCATGAAAGATTAGTAGTCATAAAATGACCATATAAGGAAAGTCTTCTTTCCTGGCGGATAGTATAGTTAGCTCCCACAATCCCTCAGTCGCGTTCAAGATGATGTCACTTCCGTTGAACGGACGTGTTTTGAACCAAAGCTAAAAAAAAAATAAGTTTACATATAAGAACACCACAACGTAATAAATACGTACAAGCAAGGATTAAAGTCGTTCGTTCATCTGAAATGGCTCTATCGAGCGGGCTGTATTTTGGCAGTTCCAAATCGTGCGCAGCAGTGGACTTTTTTTTTTTTTTGCGCATGTGTGGTGGTTTTGAAGGAGCCGATAATGTGTGAATTTATTCAAAATGATTTTTTTTTCGCACAGTTCGAAATCGAAACCAACTCCAAATAAATCCAATGTTATTAGGGTTTTGCCTTTTCCGCCAGTGGCGCCGGTCACGAATTATCTTGACGATGACTACGAATCCATGTTCTCGGGTTCAGAGTGTGCTGAAAACTTCAGCAGCAACAACACCCAAGTATCTTTTAGTGAATAAAACTCAACTTGATCCCAATCTAAACCATGCGCAATGGCTGTTTGCCGTGACGTCACCATGAGTTACCCAATGACGAACGAGAACAACGGCTGTTTCGCCGTCTGATTGGACTAGCCCAGTCACGTGATATGCACGTCACAGCAAATAGCCATGGCGCGTGGTATAGAAGCAGTTTGACAGCAATCGCCCGGTCAGACAGTGTTTAAGTCGAGTAAAGAATTCCGAATGTTTGGCTTCGGTAACAACGACCCAGGGATTAAGTCATAGGGGGCCGTTCAAGTATTACGTCGTCAAGAAATTGGCCATTTTAACCCCCTCCCCCTCGTCATCAATTGCTCATCCCCCCCTCTAGTATTACGTCATTTCTAACTTGACCCCCACAAAAAGGGGTGTTTTCCCTGGATTATCCTGTGTTTTTCTGAGGGCTTTTTTTTGCGTATTTCCACCCTTTTACTGTGATATCGGTGCTTACGTCACAACTGGCCACCCCCTCCCCCGTGTTGGCGAATCCCCCCCCCCCTTACCCTTCATGATGACGTAATACTTGCACGCCCCTACTAGATCGCCAGACACTGGATTTCACTACTATTCTCGGATGCTACGATGGGAGTTTGCTTGTTAAGTTAAATATTTATAAGGAAGAAACCGTTCTCAACCACTGCAACTTCAGCTTGAAAACACTACAGCCATTTGTACGCTCGATTTGGTCAGCATCGCTTTCCCAGGTTCTTCCTTCTTAAAATGTAGAAAAAAAAAAAAAAGCAAACGAAAGAAAGCCGGAAAGAAGAATCCTCTTTCGCAGTTGAGTCGGTCCAGCCAAGCGGGTATACGAATTGGGATGCTTGCCTCTTCAGCGCAATAAGCTACAAATCGGCTATCATATCGTAGCGCACCTAGCGACTGAAGTGAAATTCATACAGGCACACCCTAAGAGGCAGGCCCTTAAGCCTTGAGAAAAGGAGAAGTGACGAAATAGAGGAAAACCCCACACAAACGAAACTGGAATAAAGAAAAGATGGGACGGGAAAAGAAGAAAAAAAAAATGAAAAATGAACGCAAAAATACATAAAAAAAAAAAAAGGAGTCACCAAAAAGATGGAGCTTCGGGAAAGAGAAAAGGAGAGAAGAGAGGACCGGGGAAAACGAAATTCGATGCAAGTTTCAAAACGCTGACTTTTTCGTTTCCGCAGATGCATGGAAAACCTGGGGGAACGTAAAGACCCATAAACGGATTCGAATCAAGAAAATGAGGATTTTAAACGATCGCGGAGAAGACACTCAACCGATCCCCGTTGTTGATTGGGATGGAGAAGGATGAAAACTAGAACGAGGGAAGGGATAAAAAAAAAATGGGGAAGAGGTTCGTGGAGAAGAGAGAGAGTGTTTGAGAGAAATCCCCTCTCTGTCATCCTCCAGTCCCATCATACCATATCCCGCCCCCTCATATCGTATTCGCCGAGTTCCAGCCATATATTTTTTCCCAATTTTTTTTTTCAATTTCAATCAATGCGACCAGAGTAATACTCGGCGACGCTTTCTCCCCCATCCAGGTTTTCCCCCTTGTTCGCTAATATGGGATTACTTTGCAACCGAGTGATACGAACGATAGCACGCACGCAAAAATATAAAAAATGTATAAAAATAATAACAATGATAAAAAACGCATGGCATTTTTTTTTCATGTAGTAACAGACTCGGGAATTGGTGCATATAAATGAGGAAATAAAAACTGTAGGTATAGAAACATGATGAAATGCCTATTGAAATGCTCCTCTCCCACGTCATCAACTACTCCCCATATCACGAAAATCTGTAAAGCAAAATACACGAAACAACTTTTACAAGCACGTTTTAAAACCATAAAACTGACGAAATAGGCTGACACGAGATTCTCTGGTATGAATTCTGTGTTTCTTCAGGCCTCATCACGAAAACAGATTTTGTTCGTGCCTGTCATACCAGGTCAAACAAAAAAGGCTAACACACACAGGCGTGTACAAAGTGGCTATTCCTTCGTCATGTATAGCCTACAGTTTTAGTTCATAATACCACTGTAATAAATTTAATATGCCAAAAAGAGAAAAAAAACCTACAGGATGTCTGATCGACAGACTACCATTTTATCATAATTCTTTATACACCATCCCTCAACTCCGCTTATATACCGTTCTTTAAAGCAATTCAGAGAAATACAAACTTGGTGAAACCCAAAATTTTATATAATTTAAAAGTTCGTGTCAACAAAATAATGTAAGAGATATCGCTATTTTATGTACCGGAAGGACCCTCCCCCCCCCCCCTTCCCACACACACACGCCTCAGGGGAAGTCAGTGGTCTTGGTTTATGTTAAACTTTACTGAAAATAAACGTTTTGCTGTTTGGTTACCTAGCGATCTTTCTTGCAAGCCGCTCAACGCAGAGGCAAACAACGCTTGATACATTTACCCCCCTCCCCACCTCCATTCCCCCCACCGCCAATCTCGTCCACCATAGGTTAAAGGAGTTTTATTTTCGATTCAACGTTATTAGCAAGACTGGATTTGTTTGCTATTTAATAAACAATGAATATCCAAATCGTTGTTTGCTTTACTTGTGCAAATTGCAGAAATGCTCTGTTTACTTTAAACTGAAAACAGAATATGGATCCCATCTAAAATCTTCGATTACGGTTGCAACTAGCCATAAAGGCAATGATATGTTTTATTTTGTTGAAGTGACGTAGATAGTGACTCTACGTATCGTTCTGTTTAATTAATTTTGATTTTTAAACAGATTAATGTCAGTGCATTTGACATTGTGAACAGCATTGCTGAATGTACCTGCATCGAGAAAACCGGAAACAGGAGACAGGTGCTCAGCCAATCAGAGACCTGCTCGGGGCTCTCGCAGGAGCGCAACATACACAAGCGTGGTTTTGCCATGTGAACGTGTTATCGAAAGTAAGCGTACTTAGAAACAGTATTGCCATACCTGGCGGTCAATAAAATCACTAGAAAAAGTGTACAGGTGATGTGCCTAGCCAACCAAGAGGGGGCTAGCTCTCTTCAGCGTCTGCGGATCGCTCACTTGGATCTGATCCCTAGGTATAAAACAAAGAGTAAACTTGTATTTGATAAATTAAGAAATAAATCACAAGGTAACGGGTAAATGAAGCAAGCAGTCTGTATTTGATGCCTTACAAACCATGGCAGTTGCAGCTGGAAGCTATACCATTTAGCGTAGGTTAAGGGACCTAGCTGAGTAGCGGGTAAAGGCCGAAGAAGTAGCATCAGGGCTACCATGACTTGGTAAAGTATTTTTACTCTTTTTGTCACTAAGACAATTAAGTTTAAACTTTAAAGTAAATGTAGGTATAGAGGCATAGGACGATAACTTCGGTTGTAGTTTAATATGTTCATATAAACCTAAAGCCCAAGTTGATTAGTCACTTAATTACGACGTATCAAGTTCAACATCGTGAAGTTGTTTAGTCTAACATGAGAACGGTCCGTTTTGAAGTTCCACGGGTCCTTAAAACCCAGCATTAGCTTTGGCTATTTTTTTTTATTATTATTTCTCGCCCCAATTTTAAAGAGAAACTATGGCAATTTCAGTATAAATAGCAAAATTAACTGTTATTCACAAGTGATGCATTACGTTGTTTAACGAATTAAACTTTTCTGACGGTTCAGACGTATTAGTTTTGGCTCATTCCTTCTGGTGATGTTGTGATCAAGCATGTATGCATATGTATAACTACGAGCCATGTTGAGTTATAAATAAAACGCAATAATTCCCGTCTATACTTGCTTTGAAATTTATTCACTTGTTAGGGACTTATTGTGTGCCCAGCGTATCTTGAGTCCTGCAAGTATTTTCTGAGCGGCTACTTCTTCCTGGATGGAGTGGCTTTAATCGATGGCCGCCATTGTTTTTGTAACCATCTTGGATATCAGCAAGGTACTCTGCCACTGAAAACTTACAATCGATTATCTGTGTTCGTTCTGCAGAGAACTCAAGATAGGCCGCGGACACTATAGTTACGATTACATTCAGTGCTGACCTTAAGCCAGTGGTGGCAACATCCAAGAGTTAATTAACAGAAGTGACACTGTTAAAAATTCCGTGGTTCCTATGCCAACTCCGTAACAATAATTGAAATATGGCGCTTTTTTCCTCGTTAAAACAATTTTTTTTACGTTTTGATGTAATTCCTGCAAGTGAATGAAAATAAGGAAACACTCACCTAAAGGTGTCCTAAATGAAGAAAAGGGCAGACAAGCTGACAAAGTGTTGCTTACCTGCAACAAAAAAAAGAACAATAATCATAAACAACTGACAATAGGACAAGTTATAATAAACCTGTAAGTATAGAGCAGTGACACGACGTATAGTATTATTGTATATAGCTCTATGCTGGAGCCTTAATGGGTTAGCTGCAAGGGGCACTGCAGAGAGAAACAGAAGGGCGTCATACTGAAGCCGATGCTGTGAAGAGTGATTTCTTAGATCTAAAACGCGCGATTTTTGTTGTTGGAGAAAACAACGTTATTTTAAGCCTAAGAAATACGCTCTTCCGTTGTTTTTCCCTCCATTTTTATGTAGTGCACCTTGCAGTTATGCCCTCCAAAACCCATACTGGCGCCAATCTGGTGCCAATATGGCGGCAAATGTCACTGCTGCTATACACATTGTAGTGCGATAAATTCGCTGGGTGCAGTCTTCGAATATCCTCATGTAACATTCAGGGACACGCATTGAAGTGAGATAGTTTCGCTGGTAACGTATACTAAAATTCGGTATCCTCATGTAACATTCAGGGACAAGTATTGCAGTGAGATGATTTTGCTGGTGAAGTATAGTAAAATTGAGTATTTTTTGTAACATTAAGGAACACGTATTGTAGTGAGACGATTTCGCCGGGTGAAGTACTAAAATTGAGTATCCTCATGTAACATTCAGGGACAAGAGTGTTGGAGTGGGATGATTTCAGTGGTGAAGTACTCAAATTGAGTAATCTCGTACAACATTTAGGGACATGTATTGCAGTGAAATGCTTTTTTTTTTGGAGGGGGGTGGATGAAATAATTGGAAATTTATTGGCGGAGCGAAACATAGCCGATAACGGACACCAAATTGCAAAATGTTGGTTGGTACGTCCGTTGATTGCACTTTTGTAGTCTGGGTGGAGCCTAGTACGGCGACAATTATAGTCGTTTACACTAGCGATGGGAATCCCGAATAGGAAAGCTGAAATCGTCGTATCAAGGCGAAGTGGCATATATATATAACGAAAGTCTAGAGACGACATGTTTATATCACAGCACGAAACAATAATATGCCTGCTTCTAATAGTTTAAAGATTCCTCGTTGCCACGGTAATGTGAAGTCTCAAAACCGAAACCGTGTCACATGAAGGAATAGGCCTAACTCTGGAACCCGAATATTGTTAGCTGCTACTTAGCCAAAATAAAATCGCCAAGCAAAAATTAGGCCTAAAACATAGAACTAGGCATAAAAGCCAACACATTTTTAACCTACAAATGTGATGGTTATTACTTTCGGATTATATAATAAACATCTCTGTTGCAGTGGGTGATAGAGGTGTGTGCCTCAACATTTTCGTTCGATTCCCCGCTCAGGTAGTCAGACACATAAGTCCAAAAGGCAACGTAAATAGGTTTGCATCTGTATTTAGTTATTTCTTGTGAGCCTTTGGCTTTCCCGTCTTTATTCGTTGGTTCAAGTGTCGTACCTGCGGCACCATGGTGAGTTTTTTATATCTTTTGATTGTTAAAAACGAATGAATTGTCGATTGTTTGGTTATACCAGTTTAATGCCTTATTATTGTTATTTTTTTAATATACGGACTACACTTTGCATAGCAGTTGCAATAAACAGTGTAAGAATTATTGGTGACGGCAGTTCAAAAGCGGTTAATATAGTATGTCCCGCTTTATTTTTAGTCGGCAAGGAGGGTGTGGGTTGTGAAAAGATGCTACAAATAACTAAACAGAAAGGAGTAAACGAAAGCATATTAAAATAAATATGATACGTAGCTTTGGCCTATATACTTGAAAAAATAAATAAAATAAGAAAAAGGCCAGCAAAAAAGAGCAGTACGTCACACCAAAAGGCAAAGAGCCCAACTTAGCCGAGTTAGTATTGCACCTAGATGTTTTAGGAGCACTGACAAATTATTACAATAAAAACTAAGTATATAAGTTTGGGATGAAGATCTGTACGCTACACCTACAATAGGCTCAAAACCTGTTTCCTAGTTTAAGTTTCTAATGGTTGTAAGGTTTGTACGTTCAGCGGTGGTTTTATATGGACCAGTACTACACTACAGCAACATTGGTATCGGAAACCTTACTGGAAAACTAATTCTCGTTCCTTTCGTGTTTTTCATGTCGGTTCGGTTACCTTGTACATCAAGCAAGTTCGTTTCCGTTTTTTAATTCGTTGCACTGTGGCGTACCACGTTTTTCTTCTGTAATGAAGTCGGATGCACGCTCATTCAGTGGAAATATTTTTTTTTTGGTAATTGGATTGTCTGAAGCTTTCTTCGACCCTTTTGCCTTTATTTGTAACCGCTAATTATACTAATTCGCAATATCAATAATGCTTTCTTTGCTTAAAAAAAAAACCGCGAGCATTATTGGTCCACCAGCACTTTAGGCCTTTTTTTAAGAAACATAGTTTCTCTTATGGGTTTGTTAAATTTAAGTGACTTACTTAATGGTGCATTATTCTGTGGCGAGGCCGGAGAGGACGTCTTTTAGAACGTCGCCCGTTTCAGCCTTGCCGTGGTCGTTTGGTGCATGTGTTTTGTTGTGTGTCGTCACTTGTGGACTTGCTGAATACGTGGGTCCCATACACATACGCTTAGTGATCACGTGTTACGTGCCGTAGTGGCACTATGACAGCAGTCGGGGCATTTGCCAATTAGTTCGTTGAAGTATGCTGTTATTATGTGCGCGGTGTATCTTGAGTCCTGCAAGCATTTTATGAGCGATTACGTCCTCCTGGAGGGGGCGGCGTTAATCGACGGCCGCCATTGTTTTTTTTAACCATCTTGAATATCAAAAAGGCACTCTGCTACCACAAACGTACAATCGATTATCTTTATTCGTTCAGAATCGAACTCAAGATAGGCCGCGGACACTTTAAATAATAGTTATAGTACCCCTGACGAACTGTATGGGATTTATCAGCCGATGGGCGATATCCCGAACGTGGCCAATCCGCGAGAACTACGTCGAGATGACGTTCGAGGCGAAGCCGAGACGTCATCGAGACGTAGTTCGAGCGGATTGGCCACGTGAGGGATATCGCCCATCGGCTCATAAATCCCATACAGTTTGCCACGGGTTCTATAACTAATTTATCGTACGGTCTGTAACTATAAAAACGAAAAACAAAATTGGTGGGGTAATAAGCTGTGTTGTTTATGCAAACTTTGTGTCGTCACTTTGTTTTGCTGCAGTCAGATTTGCGGCCGATACCATTCGAGCGAGATGAGGGTGAGCGGGGGTAGGGTATGTGTCTAGAGGGAGATTTTTTATTAATCGTATAGGAGAAACACGTTTTTTTTTTT
>JAHWFP010011992.1:0-13272 GCA_023313725.1 Lithobius niger | reverse complement strand
TTTTTTTTTTCCCATTCCTAACTTATCTGACACATTTTCCCACTTATGGTCAATTACTCACTTCTAAAAGCTTTCTCCCCAAAAAAAATTACATGTCGGCAGTGATGTGTTATTTCACAAAGGTGGGACATTCCATTTAGGTGGTAAGGTTGCGGATGACACCTAATAGAGCCTGAGAAAATTCCCAATAACTTAACTTGGAGCGCATCTTAATTAAGTTTTATTTAGCACTGACATTTACCCTTTTATTAAAGTAACATCTCAAGCCGATGAAGTCAAAAGGTGACTGCCAGCCCCTCCCTACACGCATGTTTATGTTCGCGGGTGCAGCGCCTTATTACGGCAGACATATTCATCATTTTGCACGAAATGAAAGACTGCGCTTTATTAGAAAATCAGAATAAAAGATTAGGCAATCCTTCTTTCCGTGCCGAGATTCAGACATTGATTATTATTACCATGATTACTGAGAAAAGCACGAGGAGAACCGGCATCCATTCCTATTACCATGGCCATCTGATTGTAATATACCAAAATTGCCGTCAACAGAAAGGAAAAAGAGAAACGTGTAAATTTAGCGCATTTTCCTTGGAATCTAGTTTTATATTAAACCAATTTCGCTTAAGGAAAACGGATTGTACACACAACGTTCCCGCCTGAAGGGTTTAGCAACACGGGCAGAGCAGTTGGAAGAGCATAAAGGGTTTTGTTGTTATCGTTCATCCATCGTATTCACTGCTGCTCCGCTGTCCCCGTCCACGTCCCTGCTACTACCTCCTCCACCTCCTCTAACGCCATTCATAAACAGCAATCAAAGCCACCTCAAACACAAACGACAGGATTGTTAAAATCAAACAATAAACACGCCCCTTCCCTCCGAAAAGATCGTTCGCCAACCCCATTGTTAAGCAAGGAAATCGCAGACAATGAAGACTTTACAGATTAATTTCCTCCGTTCCGTTGGCTCTGTATTGAAGCTTTAAAGCCGAAAAGGGCGAGTTGGAAAACGGGGAAAGACGCGATTGTTAAAAGTGCGATTTGTAAAAGCCGTCGTCCTTTGATGACATCCCTAATGAATTGGAGAGATTTTTTTTTTTTTAATGATTTCTGAAACACTTCACCACAGTGGTGATCGCTGGCCAAGTGTTGGCAAAGCTGGGCATTGCTGCCTGGATGAGTTCAGAGCTGATCGTCAAGTGTAGAGGCAACCTTAGGAAACTTTCTCCGAGACCTAAGTCACCAGGGTAGTGTAATTACACTGTTCGGAGCGCAGGCTTTTAATTCGGAATCCAATTCCGAATTGAGAGAAATGCGAGTCGAATCCGGATTAGTTTGCTACACCTCCGTTCGGAGCGCAAGAGGAAAAGCACGATGAAAAGGGGTTAAGTTGCCATAGTTTTTCAACCGCTCGTCGGAATATGCCGTTGTCGCTTAATTAACGAATTCGTTCTTGGACCTACATTCACACCGTGTTGCCACCAGCCCATAAATCGTTTAGCTTTTTCTATTTTTTTTTAATAATAAGTGCTGGCTGTCGTATAAACTCCCCTTCAAAATTAGTGCATACTTCCCTTGTTTATGCGAGGTACATTTGAGTACACAGTAAACGAAACGCCATTGCCACCCTGGTGAAGGCATGTTGCTAATTCGGAATTCAACCCACATTTGCGTCCAGAGCGCACACTCAAGTGAAGTGATGCGAAGCGAAGCGTGTTCGATCCACCTACCAATGCGGATTAGTTTAACTCGGATACGATCCGCTTTACTTCGAATGCATCCACCCCGTCCGGAGAGTTTTTGCCATTAATCCGCGTGTATGCTGATTAAAGATGCGCTCTGAAATGGGGTATGAGAGACTTACACTCTCCTTCAACAGTTACGGGATATATTCTGGACAGTACCTCACTTCCTACAATTATCGAGGGTTCCTGACTCCTGTAAAATATCTAGTAAGGTCAAAATTGAAAACGGAAAAGACATGATTATTGAAGTGTGATTTGCTAAAGTGGTCGTCCTTTGATGGCATCCCAAATGAATTAGAGACCGGTTTTTCTTTTTTTCATGGTTTTCGAAACACTTCGCCACAGTGGTGATTGCTGGCCAAGTCTTGGCAAAGCTCGGCCTTGCTGCCTGAATAAGTTAAGTGGCTCGACAACTGGAGAGGCGACCGTAAGGAAACTTCCACCGGGTCCTGCCTCCAGGGAGTGTGAGAGACTTACACGCTCCTTCAATACGGGAGCTATTTTGAACACCATCTTAATTCCTACAATTATCGAGGGTTCCTATAAAACGTCTGCTAAAGTTCAAAATTGAAAACGGAAAAGACATGATTGTTAATAGTGCGATTTGTCAAAGTCGTCGTCCTTTGAAGGCATCCCAAAGGAATTTGAGACCGATTTTTTTTTAATGATTTTCGGGACACTCCGCCATAGTGGTGATTCCCTTTTTAGAACTGCCTTCCTGGGTCGATAACTTTGGCCTCCGAGCTCCATCAATAGCTTCAAAAATAAACTTGACGAATACTATGCAGGGCAGTTCGGTGCTATTTATCTCTTTTTTGATTAAACACTTTTCTGTTTACACGCTCTGTATACCACTGTTCTCTTCGAGATAGTTTCCTGGGGTTTTCGTCCAGGCAAAGGCGCTGCATCAATTCATGTGTTGCAAAGAAGTGTTCAAAATTCATTTGCCAATGCTCAGTACTGGACAATGAATTTTGAACACTTCTTTGCTAAACAAGCTTTGATACAGCGCTTTTTCATGGCCAAAACTCCAATGTTTCGATTTTTAGCATTGTTACCTGAGAAAAACTTTCCTCGTTCGAACTATCTGTGGCTTAGAAACGTGCTCCTACAATGCAACGTTGTTCTATATCAACAATGGAAAGATGTTTTCACAAACACTGGCGTCTACCAGGAACGATTAATCCGTATGCAGAATTAAGTACAATATTTGAAGTGTTCAACATTTAATGTCCACAACTGTACATTTATAACGGTTGTTGCATGTAAGGCAAGACGCAACATGAAGTAAACACTTCACGGTGTGCCTTGCCATAACGTGAGCTGCTGCACGCCCACCCAATGGCTGGTAACACGGGGATTGGCCGAGCGCCAACAGCTATGCAGTGCACTAGTCCAGCCATTCGAACCTGTTAGAACCGTTTGTTGCACATAGCACGTTAAAATATGACGTAATTCCTTGATAGGAGTCTAATTGTTCAATCGGGTATAACAACTGCGAATTAAGCTCGATTCCACAGTTGGCCGTTGGGGTTCGGCATATCAAGTCGAACCTCAGGTGCTAAGTGAGGTTCGACTTGATAAGCTGAACCCCAAGCGCCAGCTGTGGAATCGAGCTTAATTCACAGTTTTTATACACCCTTGAATAGTTCAAGCTAAATCTTGTATGGCCGATAGGTAATAACGTGGTACCCTGCGTAAAGTCCCCTAGCTGTGTAGCACGGAATAAATTAGAGCCGAGTTCTGATACTTGAAACTAATCGTCAAGTACTTACCCATTTACCAGGGACACCCTAGCAAAACTCACTAGTCAGATGAAGCAACCAATTAAGGTATCATATAGGATGATACAATGCAAAGTGAAACTTTTTAAAATATGCGCACACAACCGCAAGCTATGCGATGCTTAAACAGCATGAAAGGAAACTAGTTTGGTCAACATATAATTAAAGCAAACTCCGACATCTATGCCTAAAAAAGGCTACTGAACCAACTCAATGACAACTGAGTATCAATAATATTCAAGTGTAGCAGAGCTTTGGCCAAATTTCAAATGAAATTCATTATCTTGTTCAAGTAGTCTACTGTTGGCCATACGGCAACAGTGGTATTGGAGTTTGAACTAATTAATTAATCAAACAATCTGGCATTTAAGTCCAAAAAGCAACAGAAACTGGTTTACGTTACAGAACAAATTTAATGTCTTTTGCAGTCTTGGAATGAATCCTGTTTTTATGTCATACAAAATAAAGTTGCTAAGGAAAGACTCCACAAATGCAATTACTTTCTGGGTAGTAAATTTTTAATTCATTGCCAAACCGAAATTCAACTTATTACTGGGCTGAAATATTTCAAGAAACATTTATTTAAATGGTTATTAGAATCAAAATCCTATGTGCGTGGCAGTGTTGCTTAACATCATGAGTTAACACTGACAAATATTCGCTTTTATACTCCGCATCCCATCTTGAGTTCGCCCCAGAATGAACACAAATAATCGATTGTACGTTTTTGGCCGCACAGTGCCTTGTTGATATCCAAAGTAGTTACAAAAACAATGGCGGCCTCCAGGAAGACGTAGCCGATCACAAAATACGTGCAGGACTCAAGATACGCCGCGCGCACACAATAGTTACATTGTTTTGTAGTACTCGTAATTTTTTTCCGATTTATGTCTTATTAATTTGTTATTAATCGTGGTTTGTTTGATTGTGGAAACACTATTTTCCACATTAATTACGTTTTTATTCCTAGTTTTTAAGAAATATCGTTGTGTTTTTTTTTTTTTTTTTTTTTTTTTACATACGACCCTTATCCACACGTGGGCGTCTGTTCTTGTGGTGAGAGATTCGACTTTTGCCAATATTTCCTTATAAACTGTAGTGAAATAAACAAGTTTGTTTCTCAAATTCCTTACGAATTTGAATTTTTTGAGAGAGATTCGTATTTTGCCAATTATTTCCTTATAAACTGTACCGAAATAATGAACTTCTCAAATTCATTACGAATTTGAATTTTTTAACTTTAGGTTTTCAAGAAATCATTGTCTTTATTTAGATAGTGCTCTAAATTGAAGCAATGGATAGTGCACTAAGTTGAATCTTTAATCACACACTGGTCGCATGTTAGCTCATCCGTATGTTTTAAACCTTATACACCACACATCTGGACACACCAAGCCACACGCTGTGCTGAGGAAAGGGCAGCCCACTCTCAAAGACTGACCTCTATATACGTGCCTTCAGCCTGCCACTGAGCTGGCAATGGAGTGAATCGGACAGCGCAACGCCATTAACCTGGCGGTTGACCAGAAGAAGCAGCAAGAAAATGGGTGGGGAAACCGCTTTAATAAAAAGGGGATCCCAAGCCACCAGATCAACGAGATTGTTTCCGACAGCAGACAGGTCAGCGCTGGTCAGACTGGCCGAGCAGCTGTCCACGGCTTATTGGTCTTCCGGCTCACTCCGACAGGTTCCTACGTCCCTTCTTCCTCCGCGTGCTCTGTCTGCTAGCCTAACACACTCGCCAACCCAGTCGAGGACTCTATCAGATGCTAAAGGCTACTGCATTCGTAACTGCGGGTTTTTTTGTAATGTGTCACACTTTACAAGGGGTGTTCCACAGATCTGCCCCCCAGCATAACTAATCATTACCAATAAAATTCAGTCAATATGTGGTTGTAAAGTTAACTCAATAAAAATTTCCGCCCCGGAGAGCAGGCAAAAACCACAAGTTCAAAAAAAACAGGACACAATATTTTAAATTTCGAAAGATACTTCCTTCTATAATAACATGATAAAAGACTTTGTTTGCGCCATTTAAAATAACAAAGCGGACATGCAATTGTCGGGATGGACCACTAGCAGCACGCCAATTTTTAAAAACAAACTTAAGCAAATTCGCATTAGCAAATGCACGTCAAAATTTAAAAAGAATTTCAAAATTTCTTGGGGAAAGAAAGAAATAAAAAAGGAAGAACTCTGGAATAAAGGAGAATGAGGTGGGGGTGGGGGGGGGGGGGGGCTGGCCTCAAGCGCAGTTTTCAGGGCGCAATAAGTGTGCCTTTAAATCACACGTATTAAGTTTTTTTGCTGCGGAAGATGTGTAACGACGGTGTCGAAACAATATCATTTGGAAGCGAGTTCCAAACTGGAACCACCCTCAGACCAAAAAAATGCTCTCCTGCAATTCAGGTTATACCTGAGATTTACGAGCCTAAGGGGATTTTCCCGGGTTCGAGTCTCAGTACTAAAATCAAAGAGTGACAAATCGACCGGGTGTAAGCAGTGAATAATTTTGAAAGTAAGGATGAGATCAGCCGTCAGACGTCTACATTCGAGGGTGTCACCCAACAACGAAGATACACAACACAATGAACAATGAGTTTCATAAGGTCGAAGCTTCCTGCTCAGGAAGTCTGAGATTTAAACAAAAAAACCTAACGTATTTTTTTTTTTTTTTTTGTATTTGCATTTACCTATCCTAATTTATAAAGATAATACAAAAACAAAACCTAAAACCAACTGTACGAAGAAGATGAGTGACAAATCCGTGATGCATCTAGCAGAGCGAGTGACCATGCAAGAAAAACACTCACTGTTTGTTGAGTACACCAGTAGAAAAAGAATATTTTTGTTAATTCGTATGAATTCTGCTTTGTCTACGCATCGTTTTAGATGGAAAGACATGAAAACACTGTCAGGTCCACAATTTCCCGACATCTTTTTACTGTTGAACAATAATTGACAAACACGATTTCCGCAAACGATTTCCGCAACCACAAATCCGTGATGCATCTGGCAGAGTGAGTGACCATGCAAGAAAAACACTCACTGTTTGTTGAGTAGACCAGTAGAAAAAGAATATTTTTGTTAATACGTACGAATTCTGCTTTGTCTACGCATCGTCTTAGTTGGAAAGTCATGAAAACACTGTCAGGTCCACAATTTCCCCTCATCTTTTTGCTGCTGAACAATTTGACAACCACGATTTTGATCGACCCCTGCGAATGGCACCTGATTAGAAAATCAGCCTGCTGAACGACACCACTGACCACGACACCACTGACCACTCCAACCAACAATCCTACACAATTTAGTGTAGAGCCCAGGCCAGTAAAACAGGCGATTTTTACGGATCTTACATTTAACATCGCATTTATTTTCCACTTGAGTTGCAGGTTGTGGGCTTTACAACAACGTACGCCCGACAACAGAAGGCTGTACACTTTGACTACGGATGGCTCCCCATCCTCAGGGAATTACGGGAAAAGGAAAGTTGGGAAGAAGAAATACGAAGGGAAAAGGGTAAGGCCTTAAAAGGAAGGAGAAGGCCAATGCATTTGGCAGAATTGGAGAAGAGTTTCAAGTCGAGGACGTGGACGAGATTAAAGTTAAATCAGCCATCTCAGTCTCGTGTTCCATTGGGAATGCCAGAAAGGAAAGGGAAAAAAGGAGGGGGAAACTTGGAACCCTCGTTCCTGTGAAGTGGTAATAAATTCGACGAAAAGAAGGAAGAGAGAGGACGATCACGAGTGCGCACTTATGGAAATTCCTCCAGTGGCCGCAAGAGGGGGCCTGTCGTCTTTCTGCCCACCATTCGAAGAGGGACTGGCCTTTGCTCCTGTGCTACAAATGTAGCAAGAGGGAGAACCGCCCAACAACTTTGCCTGAACTTAAGTGTTGTCCTGCTTTGTGGTTTTATCAAAATAGAAAAGACTAGGACAGCCCCCCCCCCCCTTTATATGACCAGTTTAATAAATCATCGTTGTGGTTTCCCGTTAGCAGTTGCCCAAGCTTTCGTTAGATTTAGTTAGATTCAGGGTTAAGAGACATAGGGGCCTACATCCCGTTTGAAAGAAAATAGTGCGACTGGAAAAAAAACATGACGTCATTAGTACAGCGCCTCTTTATTGAAAACACAGTTCGAATCATTACTTATACCACAGACAATTCCGTTTGACAGACATACAAGCAAACAATATAAACATTATCGAAATTGTAAGGATGAAAAAGGATTATCGAGATTCCAAATGCGGACGTTCGTATCATTGCGGACACACAAACACAAACAAACAATTCTTATGATCTTAGTTATACAGATTTCAACAACTGGTATTTTTTGCCAATTTAAATTACATTTCGTTACGAAAAAAAAGTTCGCAACAGAACGAGGAAAGGACAGCAATAACAGTGATACCAAGCGTCATAATTACAATTTACAACAAAACGTTATATACATCTGATCGTTTGTTAAAAAAATGGTTTCTGGTTAGATGGTCTCATTTTTAAAATATCAGGGAATGGAGCTGCTACTACCTCTACTGGCAGACCGTTCCAAGTTTTCACCAACCGGACGATTTAAGAAAAAAAACTTCCTACAATCTCTTGAAAATGGGAGCATCGATAATTTGAGATGGTGACCCCCGGTAACGTTACACAAATTTAAGGAAAAACAGTGTCCATAGTTAATATCATACCGGTTATGCAATAAGGAGCACGTTAAGTTAAGGTCACACTTCAATCTAAGTAATTCCAGTGTGTCTACTCCTAAGACTTCTATTTGTAGCGATGGTGTGTGCAAAGGCCAGTGACGTAATTTTCTGGGTAAAGCTCGCAACCAAGTCTGTCAGGTAGTCAAGTAAGCCACTTAAAAACAAAGTGACAAGTATACATTTTTTTTTTAACTTCTTGCTTATTAGCGTTTCGTCCAGAATCGATAAGTGACGGACTGGCGGAAGGAGGGGGGGGGGAGGAGGCGAATGGCTAGCATGACTGTCTATATGGGTGTCAGAGATTCCGGTTTTTAGGCTGGATCTTAACAGACTCCTGTGTAATTGGAAAGAGAATGTTCTTAAGATTGTCTCATGCGTATGTTAATATTGTGGCACGTCCTACAGAATTGACCAGAAAACTGTCCGTCTCCGTCCCGAGATAACGTTGCATACTGGTTAAAGGAGGGGGCGAATGTTTTGGTGTGTTGATATCACTCCTTTTAAGGGCCGAACCATTCGGAACTTGGCGGCCCCTTTTACCTGTTTTGGTTTTTGATATGATTTTTATTTCTTATTTACTAACGTTTCGTCCTTAATTGATCAGTGATAAGGGGGCCGAGCACTTCATATAACTGAACTGTTTGCTGTAAGTTTCAGTTTTTAAGCCTTAGGGCACGTTTACGCAACAAGAGCTTCTCGCTCGCCGAAAACTATTTGCTAGTTAACCGTTATTTATTTATGATTAGTTTCCCGTTGCTACTAAATGAATGCGGTAATAGATAACAAATTTTATGTATTATACAAATAACAACACAGATAAAGAACAAAGAGCTACAGTAATTTTAAACATTGCTACAAGATTGTTGTCATTCACGCTATTTCCAAAATTTGCTATTCTCCCTCAAAGTACAGCTTCTAGCAACGATCAAACGTCGGTAGAATAAATAGCTTCTCGCAGCGAAAATTCCAAATCCAACATCGCATCCATTTCGTGGCTATCGAATCGAAGACAAACCATCGAATGCCGGCATACAAAAAACAGTCCGTCGTCTTGATCTGCAGTAAAAATGGTTTTCTTGTTGTCATAAATCGACGCTCAAATGTTGCAAGCATCGTACGCCGTATCACGAGACACGAGGAGAAGATTTGCGTTTGCGTCGTTGCCATGGTTACTAATACGCATTGACAACTCGAAAGCCGCATACTCCGGCAAAGGCGAGAAGCAGCCATCAGTTTTAGTATTGATCAAGTAAAAGTTAGTGAGTGAGAAAACTGTCGTCGCGTAAACGAGCCCTTACAGCAGTCCTGCACGTTGCTTCGAAAAGCGATGAATCCTAGATATTCTCACCAGCTAATGTCGATTGCGACACGTAACATGTCCCAAAAGTTTTCTTAAAAAATGTGACTCTCTTCGTCTCGAGATGACTTTAACCGTTTAAAGAAAAAATATGATGTAGCTACTTTCATTTTTTTTTGTTTGCTTTCAGTGACAAAGCGGTCGTTAAGGATTTTTCATAATTTTCCGTAACAGTATGAGAATAAAAAGGCGGATAATGATCGTAAAAAAAATTACTAAAACTTGTATTTTTAAATCGTTTTATATGACATACCATATAAAGGATTGTTCATAGAACGAAACAAGATCTTCTACATTGTGTACAAACAACACTACCTGGATTATTCAAATTCGACATCGTTGAGTAAACGCTTGCAGTCTTATAATCTGTGACAGTAAGATTAAAAATTCCTCCCGGCGAAATAACTTTCCCAGTCGCTTCTGAACGCACATTATTGACTGTTTTCGTTACGAGCCCCCGGAGCTAAAACTGCCGCCATGTTGGCGTTTCAGATGACTTCTGTAGCCTTTAGATTTGTTTTAGTTTTCGTAACAACCGACCTTTTGGAACGGCGCGATTAACATCATTGCACGGCCATAACGTTAACAATGAAAACGCTGTTCATTAATTGTTATTGCGAGCGGAATATACAACCCGACAATGCCGTCAACATTGGCCATTTCGTAAACAATAGCTCACGGGTGCTTCTCCATTATTTAGACATGGCCTCGGTTTTCGGGCACTATCCTATAGGGCAGTGACACGACGTAGTATTATTGCGTATAACTCTATGGTGGAGCTAGTAACTGGGTTAGCTGCAAGGTGCACTGGTGGGGGAAAAGAAGAGCATCTTACTGAAGCCAATGCTATTAGACTGGATTTCTTAGGCCTAAAACGCGCGACTTTGTCGATTTGTTGGCAGTTGCTGACATTTTTAAGCAAGTAGAATCTTTATTTTCCGATTACAACCTCGTAGCATACGGGATTGGAGAAAACAAAGGTTTTTTTTAAGCCTACGAAATCCACTCTCAAAGCACTGGCTTGACTAGAAGTGCCGTTGTTTAACCCACCATTTCAATCTAGTGCCCCTTGCAGGTATCTCGCTTGTAGCCATATGACGTTACTTGACGCTGCTCTATACAGACTGATTACAGAACCGTTTGGTAGGATGGTTGTCTCAATAAGGGTATTAACTAATCTGTTATGATGATCGCAGTTCGGGTCACGCCAACTCGTCGGTCCAAACCAAAATCCACGGCAGAAAATTCGTAATTGTTTCTAATATTCTGGAATCCAAACAATAATCAGTGCCTACAGTGGTCTTTCAATGACTTTGCGAATTCCCAATTCGACTGAACATGATAGCAATATGAGTTGCCTAACAATCTGAAATTCTCGTGGCTGGCCATCTCGACCAAGAGATTAAAGTGGAATCATTCCTCCACGAAATGGCTGGTTGTTGGGAGCCCAACTTGACCACGATTTGCAAGGAATTGATCTTTCAAGTGCGTCACTTTGATACACAGTTGTTCGAGTCATTCAGGAAACTAGGAGGCTGCGTGGTCTTGAAAGAATATGTAAAGAAGATGAAGAACGTAACCAGAGATCATAAACGACCGGTTAGCCACACGATAATGAATATAAGGATTTCATTACCTAACAGGGTTCTCAAAGTAATTCTTCAAGCACTCAAAATAGATAAGGACTTTTAAGAGCCAAATAAAATACAGAAGTTTCGATTTAGAAGTTGCGGTGGACTCCGAGATCCGTGACAAAACTCAGATAATCCAGGAAGCTTCTAGGATTGGGCCAGTTCACTCAATGCAACACGAAAGAACTGTAGCAGATTTATTTTTCGGTGGAAGAGTGTAAACGGGCGAGATTGCCGCAGATACCACAGTTTGTGACGTCATTGCTCCAAAACAAAAACAAAGCTGTTATGGCCAAGCTGACATTTGCTGTCGGGAAACAGACCACGGTTGCTTTTTCGAACCTAAAATTGAAGTTTGTTTCAACTTGGAGTAGTTTTTAATAAACCTAATGAATAATTATAAAATGTCTGCTCGCGCAATCTGTACTGAACATTAGAATATGTATTGTTAAAACAAAAGGATAAATTCACACGAAAATATCCAAGATGAGATAGTTGGTGGTGTCATTGCTCCTTAACCAAAACAATGGCGCGCTTTTACGAGGCTCACTTGGAACGGTTCTCTCAGTCTGTTTAGACGATGTAACAGGCTTGACGTGCTTTCATTGCATTATCGATTGGATTTAGGTAGCGCGACGAGCTTTAAAACAACTTAAACTTTTGGAGGGGTCAGGCTTATGTTTGATAATAAGTATACGCTCGTTTGTTAGTCCAGTTTTGTGTCACTTCACCTAACTGGTCCAGCAAAATCAACAGCCAATGAGATGCAAGAATCAGTAAAAATGGTGAGAATCAAATCAATGACGTAAGACGCATTCAAACGTAAGACGCATTCAAGTTTAAAAAAAAAAATAGCCGCTGACTTGCCGATGTATCGTGCAAAAATCTCGCACTGTTTCTCGCGCTGCTACGTAGTATTGAGTGGGCGGACCCTACCAAACCTACACCATCCAATGTTCCTGAGGTAATAGAATTTGTTACGTAACGATTTTTGCAAAGTTGCCCGAGTTAGAGACTAAAAAAAGTTTTCAAAATGGATAAATAAACAAACGCTGCTCTAAAAAATACAATACCACAATATTGGCCAATTTTTTTTTGCGCCGATGACAATTACAGTATTTCCGCCCCTTTTACAGCAGATTATTGTAGAAAAAGCCAACCTTTATCCTGAACCTTACTTTCGTAAAAGGCCGTACACAATAACTCACTTACTAGTTTGTGAAATGGTCTAAAAACTCATCAACAGTTTAGGTAGTTAGGTTGGAGCTTGGGGGGGGGGGGGGGGGGCACCAAAAACAAGACAAGATCAATACGCAGTTTTGAAGTAGGCCCAGTAATTATATTCATCCGTTTTTTTCCTGACAGTAAATAAATATTAATTATAAACAAAAATTCCTAAAGTTTATTCATCTATCTATTCATCCATTCACAGTCATCCGTCGATTCACACATTCATAGCCATCTATAGAAACATCCATTCATAGTCGTCTATCCATTCACTCGTTCCGTATAACCTATCCTTCCATCCAAGTAGTGTGGGTTCAAAAGAATCCGCTTGATGGCGAATAAATTGCCGATATAGTGGAAAAGACCTCTCTAAGTACCTTTTGTCCTGGCTGACTTGGAGTTTGGAGTACTCTGTCGCCGCATTGGAAACAATTTGTACGGTGAAAACTGTTGGTAATATCTCCTTTAAACAAGCAGTACACTTCTGGTTTTGTTCTGGTGGAGTAGGGGTGGGGAGGGGGGGTTGTGGAGGTGTAGAAGGGGGAGGGGTTAGCGACGTTTTACAGGCACTCAAGTGGAAAACGCTGCATCATCGTGTGTTATTGTGGTTTTTAATGCGAGAAATCTGGAAGTCAGCCGCCAACAATTCCTTACCACTCGTCTCTCCCACTAACCCCTCCCCCCACCCCCCCCCCCGGTCTCTACTCATCCCCCCTATTCTGAATGGATTCTTCCAAACGTCTCTAATACGGCACTCACTCAATGCAGACGGAAAGTTCATAATGAAACCCACATGCGACGTCTCTGTGCTATCGAGTTTCT
>JAHWFP010011991.1:0-73081 GCA_023313725.1 Lithobius niger | reverse complement strand
TTGAATTAAAATTTAAAATTACTTTATAACTAGAAAAATAACCTGAAGTGATGTTTTAAAAAGCAAATTAAAAAACAATATAGCAACTTTTAACTTGAAATTGCTTAACGCAATCATATGTCACCAAGTTTAATCGTAATTTAAGCTCACCAGTGATGTTTAAAACAACGATATTCTGGTTTGAAATAGTTCATGTTTCATGAAGGAATGTTTTTATGAAGGCAGGTGATTTCATAAAAACTTATTAAGTTTAACGAAGCAAGCAGTCTACATTAAAGACTGGCCTTATGAGGATACACAATACACTAGTCTGAGAAAGAAAGAAAAGACTACTGCCCCGACTGGGACTCGAACCCAGGAGATCCCGTTTACTAGTCGGGCGCTCTAACCACAGCACTACCGGGGCGGGTACTGGCTACAGGCTCCATACGAGCTAAGTAGCTGTTCAATCTTTCTCAGTGGTGACCTGAAGATCACAAACAAACATACAAGGAGGGAAAGCAACTTTGCTTCTTGGCCTCCACACAAGAAACCAGGTTGCATACCTCCTTATTTATTGTGTGAAAATTTGCTACTCCTCATGCTCTTGGATGCAAGCTGCAACGATTATCGATACTACAGACACTAGATGTCTATGCCCCCCCCCAGAAAAATAGTGAATGAACTTGAAGCGTGTGTTTAATTCAACAGTAAGTATGTGTCAAATAACACTAACAAAAAAATAGAAGGTTGGAAATCGTAAATCAAGGTTTCGCGTAAGTAGAAAAAAAGGTATCAAAATTAAAAGTATGAAATTTTGCATCAAATATTGGGAACCCACACCAAATGTGCATGATGCGATTATAACATTAACGTGGAACAAGAGACTGATAGCAGTCACTTATTATGAAAAGTGTGAAGGAAAAAGAGTTATTTCATTAAAAAAAGGGCAGAAAACGAGTAGTGGATTGTTAAATAAAGCCATCAACTCGTTACCATTTGAAATGCATTTACCTGGTTAACAATACTGCAGAACGAGGACTAAACTAGAAAAATGTCTGTCACGAGGAGATCCTGGTATCGACAATCTGAATAAGGCCTTTGAAAATCACGATATTGCATACAGTATGAAGGAAGATTTGAACCATAGACACGCGGCAGACAATGTGTTGGCTAAGTCTGCTAAAAGTGTGTTAGACATTCCATCAAGTAATTGGAAAGAAAAGCTTGCTGTGGGTCTCGTAAAAACAGCGATGACGACCAAAACAAAATTGGGAATAGGTCATCAAAAATATTGAAAACGTTCCATAAAAAATGAACTTGAAGCTTGTGTTTGACTAGCAGTAACTGTGGTATGACCAATAAATAGACATAATTCGCTGGAAATAATATTAAAGAAAATTGGAAATTAGCCAACAGCGAAATTCATACACTAGAAATAACATAGTTCAGTAAGCCACCTTTATGCACTTACGTTTCATCGGAGTGGCATGACCCGGATTCGAACCGGTTACCCAGTTCGCCCCAAGATCACTTGCATAGCATCTTAATCGCTATGGCCACTGGCATAAAGATAACTCACTGAACCCGTTATTAAGGTCACAACCGTGACCAGGGCTCCATTCGACCGAAATTCACTCGGCCATAGATAATGGAGAGGGAAAACAAATCACACACTCACAAGGCTCAATAATGGAGAAATAAATAGACATAAATTGCTGGAAATATGCCACCTCGACGAAACGTAAGTGCTTAATGGTGGCTTACTGGACTACGTTATTTCTTGTGTATGATTTTCGCTGTTGGCTAATTACCAATATTCCTTAATATTATTATCAGCGATTTATGTCTATTTATTTCTCCTTTAGTGAGCCTTGTGAGTGTAAGATTTGTCTTTCCTCTCTATTGTCTATGGCCGAGTGAATTTCGGTCGAATGGAGCCCTTGTCACCGTTGTGACCTTAATAACGGGTTCAGTGAGTTATCTTTAAGCCAGTGGAGGATGTGGCCATAGCAAAACCTGCCTGGCCAGCGGAAAACAGTGCTTTTCTGCTGGATCCCGGACCATGTTGGGATAGGAGGAAATGAGCAAGCGGATTCTGCAGCAAAAGGGGCCCTTTCTGGCCCTCTCAGAAGGAATCTCAGCCTTGTTCCCTCGGACGCCTTTCCAACTCTGCGTCTGAGGTTACATGCTTTTTGGCAAGCCTCGTGGGATGGACAGGACGGCAATAAATTACGAGCTATTAAAGGCACTGTTGAGGAATGGCACTCGGCGTGTTGCCGCAGTCGCCGTGAGGAGGTGGTGTTGGCTCGTTTGCGCATTGGTCACACTGGACTTACTCACTGTTTCCTTTTGCGGGGGATTGACCCTCCTGAATGTTATTGGTGTCGGCGGCCACTTATGGTCCGGCACTTCCTTGTTGATTGTTATCATCTTGATGGTTTTCGTCGTCGTTTCCATCTTCCGCATGACATTGTGCGTCAATTGGGCGATAGGTCTGTCCTCCTGTCCGGTGTTTTTCAATTTTTGCAGGAGGTACAGATGTATGACAAGATTTAGATTAGGGGTTTGAATAATATCTCTGTAATGTGTGATGCAGTGGCAACCCGGACCACTGCACTGTGACTGAGGTCGGCGCTAATGATCAAACTGTCGACGCACCATTAAGCCTCATCTCCCCCCCCCCCCATAGCAATTAAGGCACTATGGAAGTGATCTGGGGCAAACTGGGTAACCGGTTCGAATCCGGTTCATGCCACTCAGACGAAACGTAAGTGCATAAAAGTGGCTTACTGAACTACGTTATTTCTAGCGTACAATTTTCGCTGTTGGCTAATTTACAATTTTCCTTAATAGTGTGCCCAATAGCACAAAAAAGTATTTTTTTAAGTAGAAAGGTTTGCTTACAATTGTGCTACCTCATCCACCCAGCAATTATAATTATCATAATCATTATCATTATACTTTCCACTTAACGAGAAATCTTCCATCTTTTCCCTTCTTTACAACTTTTTCAACCAGGAATATATCTGGAACGTGTCTTTTGTAGTTTGTATTCGTATAAAGCTCTGCAACCTGGGGTCCCGTCGTGTTCCTTCAGAATGCAAGTGACTGGGTTGGTTTGCAATACTTTTTAATTGTAATGAGTTCGTGGGTCCATGTCTGCTCGTATCCGTTATCAAATTTTCCCTTTGTCTTTGATACAGGCACAAGATCCTTAATTTTATACTTTGTGCCTTCAAAGGTTTTTTGGACCCGATGCATCAGAGTTTATGTTCATCAGCGATCGAAGACATTTGAGGGATTCATTTTAATACTTTGATGGTATCTGTGATTGTACTGTGTGAGTATTTTCTCCAAAATGTCTTTCCACTGATGCTGACCTCGTCTCTTAAGCTCTTTCCACATCAGCTCCTACCACGATCTGTTGAAGCATTCTACAATGGTTGTTTTCATACCCGAGTATGAAGAATAGTTTTATTTTATGCTTCTTCATCAGCTGGAGAAAGTACGCAATGTAAAATTCTTTGCCTAAGTCGAGTCTTAAATAATTAGGTTTTGTGTTGTCTCTTAAAATTTAGGTAAAAGCAGCCGTAACGTTTGGCCTCGACTTTTACTTGATCGGCATGGCTTAAGCGTACTTTGTTTGACATGACATTGATGTCGCTAAGTAAAAACTTATAACCCTGATTTTAATAATAAATTGCTGTCATGTCAACTAAATCTGCCTCCCAAAGATCATTCAGGCTTCGTACATTGACGATACGTCATGGACAATTTTGACGAACCGGTTTGTGAAGCTCTCTAACTAGCATGTCTATATCAGGTATTTTTTTTATTCATCGCCGAATATGTTGCGATGGATGGCTTTCTTTTGTCTCGAAGTTATAACTTTTCGGTCTTCCAATTCGGACAGAATGCTAACAATTTCATTAGAACGAAATTGTTAGCATTCTGTCCGAATGAACGAGAGTCACCGCCAGCCAACTTAGACCCATACAGTATCCTTAATCTGTCTACCACATGTTTGGGATTATCGTAATATCTGTATTCTACCCGCGTCGGTTGAACCTTTTTAATCATTCCTTTCCCATTTTTTGTTGCTTTCATATCCTCCCAAATCGGTTTGACAGTTTTCAATATTTTTGCGAGTTTTTACATTTCGGTTTTTTCGTTAAAGGATCACTGTTGAAGTAAATAGCGTAAGTATCTTTGAGAAAGCTAGTGTAGGATGCTAAAACATCCAGCGAATAAGTACTATCTCTCAATTCTTTAAACAGCAGCAGAGTCTACAACTGTCTCTGACCCTTATGTTGCTCTTCTGCTACTACGATATTGTTTTTTGAATATTTTGACAGTCTTGTCCCTGATCTTCATTTCACGAGTCATGAAGTTGTGACGCAGACAAACGCGGGATTAATAGCTTTCGGATGAGTAAAGTACAGATTTAAATAGTGAGTGGCGGTATCTCCTAATAATTCATTCGGTAGCAAACTGGCAAGGGTACATTGGGTTCCAAGAAGAGAACTGGAGGGGGCATTGAAACTCGTCAACTAGCAGAATGCACGGAAAGAGTTGGCGTGTACTTGTGACCTATGCTGGTTCCAGCATACAGAAGCGTAGGTGTCAATAGTGCCACTTTTGCACCTGTGGGAGCTGTTGACTCTTCTACTTCAGGAGATGATTCTACCAGTCTGGGCAGTGATGCTTCTAACTGCTGCAGCTGATATCCCTTGTAGAAATCAAATTCTTCATCTTCATTGGCCCGTTCATCACTTTGTTCATACTTGCCTTGTTTCGGGGTTCAGTTTGGTGAAGGAATTTCTTCTTCTAGTTTTTCGGAACTTGAAGGAGTGGCTGTTGCAGTTTTTATCGACGTTACAATTTTTAGCGGGTCAGTTAACTGGCTTGAAAAATTGCTGTAACACCTCTTCGTCAGATTGTTTTTCAAGTTTTGAGTCTTAAACCTTTTTGCCAATTTCTTACGTAGGGCAACGACTTTTCGCTTAGCCTCCATGTTATTCACAGCCTCTTTTTTCTTTCATAATTTTAAACAGGCTTTTGTACCGTTCTCTCGTTAACGTTCTTGTTTTATCGGTCATAAGAAATTTGAATGGACGTTTCCAACACGTTCTACATGTACATTTAAATTCGTCGAAATCCATGTCTCCTTCAACATGATTTTCATAGTTGTGTTTCAAGTTTAATTCATCTTGTGGAAATAACAGTAGCAAGTTTGCATTCTCACGAACCACTTGTTTGAGACCATGGTGTAAGACTGGCTGCAGTGAAACACGTTGGCATTGGAGTGTCGGTCCTGGGCACAATACTTCTCTATTATATTTTGTTTATCCAGCAAAACGTCATCAAATTCCAACGTGTTACGAATGCTTGTGAACTGTGGAAAAATGCATTTTCTTTACCAAGTTACTTTTCGAGTTCGGTAAATGCGGCTTGTAACGTACAATACTTTCACTGACAAAGGTGTGTTGCTGTAAACGTACAGCTTGTCATAAGCGACCCAACCGTCATTACATAAAAAATTAAGCAAGAGGTTAGTTCTTCCACAGCATGCCGGCCCAACATCAAGCCGGCACAACAATCGTATGTTTGATGATAAAAAAGGGGTGTTTAGCTTCATCAAACCCAAAATCGTAATTTATTACCATCACCATTCTTTTATTATGAAAAAAAGGACCATGTCCGTTAACGTATTCTGGCATTCGGAGCGTACTACATCTGGCCAACGCGGTAAAAACGGCATAGGTTTCGTTCTGATATGAGATGATCATTTCATTCTGCGCGTAAAAAGATTGACGAATGTTGCAGCGGCAGTTCAACCAAACGATGGTGTTATATTTTCACAAGTGACATCTCTACACACTGATTTGCAACAACAAGTGACTGACTTGATGGGTTTTAAAGCAAATGCCATGATACCCGAGAATGATAATTTTTCCACTAAATAGAGACTTATCAGAGAAGTAGCGGTTCTGCGCAGCAGCCTCGATACAGTTAACAAGAGTTATCTGGACAAGAATTTTATAACTGAATGGTGAAAGAACTGCATTTCTGGCACAAGGGAAGCACGTAGCTGATGTTGCTCCACTGGTCGATCCTTGGGATGTCGTGACAAAAGAATTTGTCGAAAATTCATGCTATAACATCGCATCATTTCAAGTCATGAGTCCCTTTGCAGCCAGTTCAGACAGTTCAACTAATTTAGCTAAGACACATACAGGGACGGCTCCTCTAGCACTCCACAAAATTGTGCACTACTCTAGTGATGCAGAACTACCTTCCAGAGTTTGGATATATTTGGTGATTATAGTTTTGAAGTTTCTAAAACAGGAAGTGAAGTGTCCATCATAACCGTTTAAAAAAATGCCAAAGACATTATTGATACGAATGGTATCATAAGAGTCCAAAATATGAATGTCTTTGCGAAAGAGAATGTTTCAACTCGACTTTTACCCTAAATTTAAGGTTTAAAAAAGAAGGTTTTAGCAACCTTTTTTATTTCATTAGATCCAAGATCTGGGTAAATTTTAACCCCCTGGAAAGTTGCTGTAGTGCCAACAGGCACAAATGACCGCAATGAATTTGATCAAAAGATTGAACTCTGTCCACATTATATTGTACACCCATTGGTAAACATCTTTTCAACAACATTGACGGAAGCAAGTCTCCGTAACTGTCAAAGTAGTAGGATTTATTGTCTAATGTCGAGTCACACACCCAATGTGTCCCATTTCCAGCACTAAAATCTTGTAAATTCACTATGGCACATTCCCCACCTTTCCATATCGCAGAGGGTAGCTTATCTTTACTGAATGCACCCCTGTAACGACGAATCTTTAACAATTTGGTAAACTCGTCAATAACGATGGTGGTGTCGACGCCTTTGTTTGAAACTTAACCCCTTTCCTTCCATCACGAGGTTGTGTTGTCTAGCCTCTACCAATGCTTTTGCAACCCTCTTTGCTTTGTTTACTGCCGATGCTACCGCAGCTCCTCCTGTCCATAATGTGCCCACACCACCAGCAATGGCGGGAATTAACGGAATTAGTATAGATAAGAACCCACCATGCTTTACACTCTTCTTTCTCAGACATTTGTGTTTTTTTTTTGGTTGCCATTTTAATTTTTCCTCTCTTTTTTAAATACACAACCTCTACTTTGCCTCGGTCTAACTTCATATTCATCATTCGGTCATCTAGTATTAGATGCTACCGCAGCACCAATTTGCATCTTGACTTGTACATGAACCACTCCCGAGTGATACCTTTCACTTTGTTTGGTGCTGTCTATGACCATGAGTGCATAGGTACTCTTGAACCAAATGGCGTCTATACACACGTCGCCATAGTTTGACTTTCTGAAGTCTATAAACATTTAATACAATATTGCGTAGTCACCGCTTCCAAAGTTAACATTGAGGTCTAGATAGCGATATCATTCCCCATTCAGTATCACGTGACAATGTGTCAAACTACAATGATCGAAGACGACTGGATTCTTGACTGCATCATTCACACGATTGGTGAAAAACGCCTGAATGATCCACCTCGGTTTCTCAATTGGGGAGGTCGTGATAAGACGCCACGTGAGCAATGTAGTGGTCGGTGCCTCAGTGCTGTCATAGTGTCAATGCCGAAATCCTAGCTTGACATCATCGCCCCTCTCGATTAACTTGTAGAGAAGTAGTTTTGTTCATTGGGTCGCACGACGTGAGGCATGAGCCAGCAGACATGCATGCGTTGCATGGTGGCGTTAACTGCTCCTGCTGACTTGTACACCGCATCGCTGTTATTCGTCTTCATGATGGGCAAAGTTTGCTTGGCCCCGCAACTGATTTTGTTGTAGTCTTAAAAAACTCCAGGAAATATGACGCGGGTACGAGGAAGCTGAGACTGCCTTTAGGATTGGTCTGCTTGATTATCATGTTGTGTTGCGTTGTAAATCGGCAACAGCTGCCACGCTAGAGGCAGCATTGTCCAATTTCCAACACGCACTTAGTAATTCGCTTTGATCCAACGATCCATAGGATAGTAGACCTTTTGTGTTGTTGCGTAGCCTTGTTAATTTCGATCATCCACCAACTTGTCACCAAAGTGATACATAATGTTCTTGAACAAAAAGGCTACACCATTGTTTACGAGCATCGCGAGGTCCTCATCTGCGTACGCCGATCCGTCTGCCACTTTCGCTATCTTTCCTTTCTGGCACACGTAACTTCATGTTGGGTGGGTGAATGCATCCTGGTTTTCAATCACTATCCTTATTTCTGAATTTAAATTGTTCAGACTAGTACTAACTATGGGGTAATATTCGCGAGACTCGTAAGAATCCACCGATCCATCGACCTGCAGTGGTTCTGCAAGTTCTAGGTAGTTTTGGGTTACTGATACGGACATTATTTTTCTCTTTTTTTCTTACATCTCTCCTATACTGAGAAAGTTTATGAAGGTTCAATTGGCCAGTGTGAGTTCGTCTGTCCTTGTCCTGCTCACTTGGTGGGTGGCGCTTATACAATACACTAATGGTCTTTTACTGTCTTCATTGATTTGAGGTGGAGGCGAACAGTGACAGTTTCCCCGCACAAATTGAGGAGTCGGTTGTCTTGATTGGTTAGCCAGATTCTCAGTCGCCAATTACGTGTCTCGTTACTGGTAAGTACACTAAATTGTGTATGGTTTGTACGAGCCAGTAGAGACATTGAGAAAAAAGCTCTATAATGTCGGAACAGACTGTCCCGTTACGTACGATCCGCCGATGATGTCTGAGTGAATCAGAAGACTGTTGAGTTTTAATATGTCTACAATGTTGACACCTTCATGAACTTGTTGGCTGTAGCTAAATACCTTTTCCTATAAACCCAACAAATCGCTTAATGTACTTTATCCGTGGAATGACATGGCAAAATTGGGTTTCTTAATTTTAGAATGCGCTGTAGCATGTTTATGTTTAGCTGCAATTCAAGAACGTCACCTTAACCATCAAGCAGCAGGCCGCCTTTAATGAAAGTGTTCAAATCTGAAATTTCGTAAGATCCCGTTGATATGGTAATAGATTTCCATGATGCACCATTATCCGTGGAATAGTTGAAGAGGTTGTCGGTTTCGTGTACATTTAGAAAACTATGATATGTTTTAATGTTAACTAAAGCCATGCAATACTACCTCGATGAGTTCAAGAGTAATGGTGTGTGGAAAGTTGCATGCAAGTCTGTCGTGTCACCGCTGAGAATGATGTTATACAATTCCATTCTTCCTTTTTCATTTTAGGATATAAAAAAGAGCAGGAAAATGTCTTCCACCAACACTACATTTACCTGCTCCTTTTGCGAAGATCCGTTTCCTGAAAAATATGTGCTGACTGATTACTTCAATGCCGAACATTTCATGCCACTGTGCCAAGAATTTTGCGACCATCTGTCGTCCACCGTTGGAGAAAGACTCGAGCCTCCCTTTGTAGTTTAAGCCTTTAATAACAAGTGCTTGATGTACACGCAGCGTTTTAACGAAGGAGGTAGCACCCTTTCAAGCACCCTTTTAGACTTTTGTGCTTTGCTAGAAGAGACTGACCTACTTTGTAATGACTCTCAACACCTGCAAAGACCAACTTTGTCTTTCCACAGTATTTGAGAAACATGAAAGAAACAGGAATTTGCGTTCTGCTCCTACTATGCTCCACTTTGTATTTCATTGGGGGTACCAGTACCGACGTTCGTGAATGAAGCTTAGGAAAAAATTCACAAGTCTATAGAGCAATTTACCCAAGAAGGAATTGGTTGAAGATCGACAGCATCAGCACCCTATGTGCTGGTACAGTCCTACACCTAAAAAGTTAGAGAAAAAGTCAAAATACATCGTAAACGTAAAGAATGAAGAGAACAACAAGTGCTTTCTTTACTCAGTGTTGGCTTCAATAGTTCGTAGCTATTTGAAGGTTTCTCTAACTTACTCCAAGCGCATGCTTGACAACAGCATGCTCCAGTATCCGGTACAGGTGAATTCAATAAACGAGTTTGAATACAGAAACGGGATGACTATCAATGTTACAGGATACACTGAGGAATGCAACATTCACCCTCTTCGATGCGCCATGAATGTTGTCGGAAGATGGCCAATTCATCTACTTTAAACATCCGATGGAAAGGAGGAACCCAACTACCACTATTGCACTATCCTGGGTCTCGGCAGATTTTTGAAGTTCCGGGGCTCGGGTACTATGTAAAGTTTTACTGCTTGAACCTTTTCTCCCACTTTACCAGAGAGTATCTTTTAACGAGACGTAAAAGCGAATGTGTAGCCATCAATTTGAGGCAAGCCTTGACCTTTCTCAAGCCTGGGGAAAAAACGTTATCATTTAAATATTTTGAGCATCAGAATCCACACAAATGGGTAGTTTATGCGAACTTTGAATACATGTTAGTACCGATACAGGCTCCATCATCTTCAAAAAGGGCCAACTTTAGCAAACACGTACCTACCAGTTACGGCTTTAAAGAAAATTTGCTACAAATTTCCAAACATACTGTCCAACTGTGAGGTCTTGAAATTGTCGCTGAACGAATTGATCAACTTCAAGCGTGCAATATCTTGCCATTACTGTGAAAAATCGTTCGTCGGCATAAAAAGGTAAGGGACCACTGCCACTGGACTGGTAAATTTCGTGAAGCAGCCTGCAACGAATGCAACTTGCAGGCTAAAGAGATAACTACCATCCCAGTTTGTTTTCACATCTTGGCAAATTACGATGTGCATCTATTGATACACGTTATTCAAAAGTTCCAGAATGGACCACCTGGACCACCTCAGGTGACCTTCAAGTTTTTAGACACGTTCGGTTTCTTGAGCACTTCCATCGCCACTCTGGCTGAAAATTACAAGAAGAGCAGCGGAGAGTTTAACATCTTTAAGGAAAGTTAGCGGGCGAAGGAAAATTCTATTGGTAAACTGTTTCCCAGGTACAAAGACGAGATTTTGAAAATACTCACGTTGAAGGGCCATTACCCATACGAACACATCACGAACAAGAGCATGTTGGAAGAGATGGAGCTGCACGCAAAACAAGCCTACTATTCAGCCATCAAAGAAAAAGGAATTAGCGACGACGATTACGAAGATGCCGCAAAGCTTTATGAAACCAGTTGAGAGACAAAACATTCACGAGCTACCACGCCGTTTACCAGATGGTAGACGTTTACATCTTAGCCCAGGCTTTTCAATGCTTTCGCAGATTATGCTTAGCCAATTACAAACCGGACCCGTGTTACTACTTGTCTACCCCAAGTTTCAGTTGGACGACAACTATGCGCATGACAGAAGTGAAATTAGAGTTGTTTATGCACGTGAACAGACAATTTTATTTCCTCTGGCATAAGAGGCGGATTAATCTACATCGGTAAGCGGCACATTGTCGCCAACAAGAGTCACATGGAAAGTTACGCCCCAACAAAACTTTCCGTCTTTCTATTCAATGCCGATGCCAACAACTTGTACGGTAAAGCAATGAGAAAACCCCTTCCTACTTCAGAATTAACTTGACTTACCAAGAAAGAAATTCAAGAGTTTAACCTCAATGAATGCGACGATCATGGTGATACTGGATACATCTTGATGGTTGATCTGGACTATCCAGTAGAGTTACATGAATCACACATCGACTATCCCTCGGTACCGCAGAAAATAGCCATAGAAGACCTGTTTGAGTTCACGGAAAGAGTCGCAGAAGAGATCGACCACACCATCAAACTGACCGTCAAGCTAGTTGCCCTCTATACGACAAAAAGAAGTAAGTGGTTCACTATGGAAAACCCATATTCTATCTGAAGCATGGAATGATTCTGCATTATACCTACAGAATTCTCCGCTTCCATCAGCAGGCTTGGTTGCGTCCTTACATTGATGTGAATACGGAAAAGTGACAGAATGTGACAAATGCCTTCGAGAAGGACTTTTGAAAATTGTTAAATAATTCGGTTTTTGGGAAGATGATAGAGCATAAACAGAACCGCAAGTCAGTAAAGCTTGTTAAGAATGCTTCTAAATGTGTCAAGTACACATCTTTGCCGTAGGCGGATTCGTTACAGATTCTGAAGAGCGACCTGATATCCGTAATGCTCAAAACACAAAAGGTGATGTGCGATATACTGACGTATGTGGGATTCACCATACTCGATCTGAGCAAGCTGGCCATGTACGAGTTTCATTACGAGTATGTCCAACCCATGTATGGAGCCAAGGCCAAGGTTGTCTTTACGCATACAGACTCACTCACGTATGAAATTGAGACCTGAGACCTCTACGAAGATATGAGGAAGACAGACCTTTTTGATGCCAGTAATTACCCACTAGATCATCCATCCTACACCACTAAAAACAAACAAAAGCTGGGATACTTCAAGAATGAGCAAAGTGGTGATCCCCTGGTTGAGTTTATAGGGTTGCGAGTCAAGATGTACTCGTTCATGACGGAGCAACAGCAATCGAAGCAAACTGCAAAGTGCATCAGCAAGACCTACATGAAACATGACATCACACACGACTATTACAAGGAGTGTTTGCAAGAACATACTGTAAAGACTGGTACATGGTCGACTATCTCGAGTAAAACTAAGGAAATAACCATCAACATTTTCAGTAAGACATTGCTCTAACCTTACGATGATGAAAGGTACATCGATGATGACTGTGTGACTACGTACTCGCATGAGCACTACAAGTTCAACCGTAAGACTTTGGAAGATCGATTTGATTCACACGTGGACATTGACAGCAATTTGGAAGAAACCAAGCCTGATGGGCGAAAGATGGGGAAGATGTTACAAGAGAAGACAAGATGGAGGCGAGATTCAACAAAGAAGCTGAAGAGAAACTCATAAAGGTCAAGCAGCTGCGGGAGAAAGCTGCGAACACACGCAAAAGAGAGAGAGAAATGACCAAAGACCAGAAGGTCAAAGCTAATGAAGTAGAGAGGAAAAAATGTGACAGCACGTGAAAATTTGGACAAAGATCAGAAAGTTAAAGGTAATGAAGCTAGAAAAAGAATGGCAACATCTCGTGAAAATATGTACGAAGATCAGAAGCTTAAAGCTAATGAAGACGATATAAAAAGAAAGGTAACAGAACGTGAAAATATGGACGAAGATCAGAAGGTTAAAGTTAATAAAGCTGATAGAAAAAGAATGGCAACTGCATATGAAAATATGAACGAAGATAATAACGAAAAGATAAGAGTTGACGAGAGAAAAGGAAAGACAACATGTAGCAAATATGTGTAAGAAGATAGAACCCAACAAATGTACAAATGGAGGCGTTTACACATTTGAAAGAAACAGCAGAAAAAGGAACAGCACACTTTGTAAGTAGATGTAATGATGTACACAGTCTATTCTCAATGTGTTATTTAGTCTAAAATAAATTCCTTTCGTTCTGTTTCTTTTTTTTTCAACCTCCCCCAGATCGATGGAAATGGAAGCATCATTATCCCACTGCACTGCATTATTGGCAGCTCGATGGCGGTGGTCGATGATGAAAGTAAAGGCAAATGAAGAAAGAAAATCAACGATTGTGTGGAATTTAGGGGTATGGTAAATAGGGCTAAGTTTCATTCTGTGTGTTGGTTTGTTATGGTTTAGACCCTTTACTTCAAAAACAAATTAGTTTACTCATGGGGAGCACTTTTTATGTCATGATTTTGATTGTATTAAGTAAGTTATGGTAAACATGGTGTTGTAATTTTTTTAGAAACATGACAAAGATGGGAGGTTGACCGTTCGGCTCTACAGTAATTGACTTGATTGGAGTGTGAAACCAGATATCTAACACCGTTCTAAGTATATGTGCATGGTTTTCTGTGAATATTTTTTCCTAATTGAAGATTATTTTTGAGGGTGACGATGTGGCATTTATTTGGTTGGTCATCATGGTGACGGGCTTCATGGTTGGAGCCCGTAACAATCTTCAATTAAGGGGAAAAACGTGCACTTTAGTTATTTTCTTTTTTTCCTTTCAGTATAAATAAGCCTATCACTGCCGTGTGGAGGAAGGAAGATATCGCTAGCGGGTTGGATCCATGCACTGAGAAGTGAGCGGTTAGAGGCCGTCTGTTTACGGCCAGCTTTGGACAAACATACCGGCACACTCGCACAGTCTCTCTAGAGCTCAACTTGTAACCATAAGGTATCTTGTACTCTATAGTACATGGCTATTGACTAACTGGAGTCCACTGACGATCAGGAGCTGGAGTGAGTATAGAACCAGAAGAGGACAATAATATTCTACGCAAGTATTGTATTTATGATAGAAAACGATACGGTAGCATTTTCATGTGTCCCTAACTTGAGATGGTTCAAGCTCGGGCCATCCTGACGTAATTAGCGTAGAGTACTGTAGATTCAGGAATTTACATGTATCCCTCAGCCAGATTGTGAAAAAATGTGCTGTCCCACCCGCAACCATATTGACGATGTTCAAAGGTTCGAGTCCTATGTGTGCGATTGGGGGGGGGGGGGCATTCCTCCAGAATGATGCCTGGGGATCGGGTGGATTCTACCCTCATTCCGATCATCAAAATGCACTCCCCACTCAAGTCAGCCCAGGTTTGAGTCCCAGGGTGGGGCGAGGAGGGTGGCATCCATACGGTGAGGTCCCGTGGATCGGGGTGGGGTGGGGAGCGATTTTACCCTCGTCCAGATCGAAAAAAAATGATTTCCCACCAGAGCGACGATTATTAAAAGGTTCGAGTCCTATGGGGGTGGGGACTGCAAAAAAATCCCCTCCCCCAGATTGACGTTGATTGGGTGAGGGTAGTGTGACAAAACACCCCCGTCCAAATTGATAAAATGTGATTTCTGACCCTCGTTCAGATAGACGATTTTTAGTGGTTCAAGGTGGGTCTCATGGGGTGGGGCCTGGGGGTGAGGTCCCGTGGGGTGGGTCGACCCGGTGGTGAGGTCCCGTGAAGTGGGGCCCATGTCTGTGGGGCAGAGCAGTGCGACAAAATGTGATATTTGCCCCTCGTCAAGATTGACATAATGTGATTTCTGGCCCTCATCCAGATCGACGATTTTTAATGGTTCAAGGGGGGTCCCGTGGGGTAGGGCCTGGGGAGAGGTCCCATGGGAAGGGATGGCCCGGGGTGAGGTTTGGTGTCCGTTCTTCCAATCCTTGGTACAGTATTTCCCCACTACTAGACATTAAAAAATATATGTCTAAATTACAATCTCAAACTTGGGAAAAACTCTCCAATTTTTTTATTATAAACGTTTGTCCTTTCTTAAAGTACTGGATTCTTGAAGTCATTTCCATTCTGAAGTCATCACCATGAAGATAACGCAGATAAATAAATAAATGATTTATTTAAAGTATGATGTATACTAAAAACTGTTACGTTAGTTGTTGTTTCAAAACTCTTCTCTCGTTTCCCCCTGTCATCTCGACCGACTTAGCAATCCCACGAAATTGTTCATTCGAAAATTGTATCGTAAGTTTAAAAGTTTTAAAGTCTCTGCATTCATGTACTGTGACTTTAAAGACAAACGAAATCAAAAGATAAAACATATACTACTGTGTGAATAGCCTAAAAAAATAAAGAATTATTTATATTCATATTATTAATTATATTTATTTGACTTGCAAAAAATCAGCCAGAATGTGCTAAGCCAGCGTAGGTACTGACGACAGTTCAATCATATCAAAAACCCAAACTGTAAAAGGGGCCGCCAAGTTCCGAATGGTTTGCCCTTCAAAGGAGTGATATCAACACACCAAAATATTCGCCAAATTATTCGCACTGTTAAAATAGTTCGAAGGTTAAATGAAAACTACACTGAACCATTCGGAACATGGCGGCCCCTTTTTACCAGTTTTGGTTTTTGATATGATATCAGTCCTTTTTTTAATTGTGTATTAGACTCAACTCCACTACCGTGCAGTGTGTAATAAAGTGGCACGTCAGCAAGAAATTGGTTTTCAACACTTTGCTACTACCTTTTGCCTAGAGGCCGAACCATTCTCAATTAGTCACTTCTTAAAGATTTTTGGTTTGGTTTTAATTTTGTTGTAATTTGTTTTATTTTGTTGGGTTAGGGGGTTTTATATCACTCCTTTGCAGGGCCGAACCACTCCCAACTTGGTAGCCTCTTCTCCAGTTTTTGGCTTTGTTTATTTTACTATGATTTTACAGTTAGTTGGTTTACTTTTCGTGAATTGGACGTGAATACAATTAGATTTATTGTGCTGCACTAGTGTGTGTCTAGACACGCACATCAGTATGCACGTTGTTATTGTCCGAAGTTTTGCAGTCCAATGAAAAACGATGCCGACAATACTAACAATGGTTATAACAATATTTTCGTACTTACGCGCCATCCCACGCCATCCCCATTACACCCCAGGCTCCAAACCATTGAAAGTACGCAGTTCGTATTGTACTGCAGCCATTCGATCAATTTCATAGCTGGAAACATCCCGTTATCTCTGTATCGATGAATAATCATCCTATGGAAATTAACATGTGGATGAGCGGACTAGAATTAGCTAGTTGCACATTTACAACGTTATTAAGGGTCAGATTTTGCATTGAAAGCAGTTTAGCTGGCTTTCCTACAAGAGTTAATTTTTGTCAGGTGGGTCATTGCTCTTGATTTCAACACAATTTAGCGTTTGTACCGCATTATTATTTTTATCCAATGCCCTGAAATGTGCTCAACTCTACTTCAGGGTACTAGACACTGACACTATGGTTTTCAACCTCGACAATTGAATTGATGTGATGTTTGTTGTGATGATTGTTGCCTAACTTGGCACGACACACTAGCATGTGTCTAGATTCAAACAAAAGTTGTAATGGTTTGACTTAAAAATATTTATAATAAATAGAAACATAAGAATCATGAAACCATTGATGTAAGCCTCCTGAGTTAATGAGTATATCCTGCTTACTACCCTGAACAAAGGTAGAGTAGCCAGGGTGTATAGCTAGAGGTGTGTCACCAGGTGATGGTAACTCACCTCCTCTCCAATACCCCTCTAGTTACAAAATACACAAGGAACCCTTCATTTTATGCACCTGCAACTTGCCGAGCTATGTTTAAAATATATACCGACAACTAGTTAATGAACGTGGCTGTTGATTCCTGTATACCAGCAAGAGAACACAACGTATTCAGTATGGATTTCGTATTTAACATGATACCTATGATTTTATAGACAAGTGTCTTATAATTTTTCTTCAGAAAACTTTTAGCACAAATCATTTTAATTTTTTCCGCAATGAAGTCTTAGAATTGCGATTTCATTGTAATTATTAGAAACGATTCAAATTTGGTAGCTCAATCACACAGTATGTACGGCTCAAGGATTTACTTTAGGATCTCTGTGACTAGTGATGTAGGCTGCTTCAATAAAGAGTCGGGCTTGTTTGTTGCATTTAGTTACAATCATGGTGTTTTTTTTTTCAAATTCTGGCAGATATCCTTTTTATTTGTGAGGTACTGCAAGTCTGTCGTTAGTGTCGAGTTGCACTATTGAACCTTGTGCTTTTTGAGACATTTTATGATGGGTGGAGATAATTCTCAAATGGTTGGCACTGAAATTTGTGCTATTGATATTGTGTACGCCCAGCTAAAAAAATTCTGAGAAAAACTGCAGATGAAATCTGCAGAAAAACTTCAGAAATAATCTGCAGTTATTTGGTCACTTTCTGCAGATTTGAAACTGCAGTTTTTCTGCAGATTTGAAACTGTAGTTTTTCTGCAGAATTGAAACTGCAGTTTTTCTGCAGTTTTTAACCTGCAGTTTTTTTGCAGAAGAGGAACTAGAGCAAAAAAATTATCACTTTCGAAACCTTAGTAGTCATTTCAGCTGTATGGGCCCAGGTTTTGCATTTTGTGGATATCCAATAAAGTAATGCAAATGTTAACGTGCCTTTGAACAATCAATTGGCATAATTAGTTCTGCATAACTACAGCCCTTTTTTGTCCCACCCAAACACATTCACAATTTAATTTAGTGAAACAACATAACATTTTTTTGCAATATCTGCAGAAAATCTACAGATTTTACCTTCAGCTTACTGAGCGTGAATAAACTGCAGAAATTCTGCAGATTTCATCTTCAGCTTTTCAGCCATTCAACATACTTTGAAAAACAGTTATAATTTCCATAGTCCTAACTGCTTTTTCAAAACATGTTGACAGGCTTAAAACTTCTTTAGAAAGTACAAAGAAAGTATAAATAAACAAGTAGATAAAAGTTATCCCTTTAAGAACGGTAGTCAGGCTGAATTTGGTTATACTCAGGACTAGCAATTAAAAAGAAACAAAAAAAAGCTGACTGGCTTATATAAATAAATCGTTTCACACCCTGGAAATGGAGGAAAGAAGTTGCTTCATTTTCTCAAAGGCTTTTATATCCACTTTTAAGTTTTAGGAGCAGTTGTGAAATAAAAATGTTAAAAAAAAACGTAAAGTTGTGTTGTGGTTTTTTTTTATTACAATTTCAAAACTGTTACAGACAACTTTAAAAATGATGTAAGTTTGGGCATGGCGTGTGCTGTCAATATTTCTACTTGAAATATTAATTTCTGACTTGCACCAAAAAAATTGCGATCAACAATATATTAATTACCATAAAACGTGATAATAATGATTTCCTACCTCCGAACGGCAGTCATTTGTTATCATATATCAATTGTTGTGACCGTTAAACATCTTGAAGCACCACTAACGTTTCCGTAATTTGTATACGGTTTGGCCGCCCGGCTGATATCGAGGCTCTGGGACAAACGTGGCCAAAACTTAACGGAGAATTTGTTTTATAGTAGGGAAACTGTCCTATAAAATTTCTTTTGCTGTCAACTACAAGGTATTGTAATCCTAAAACGTTGCTTCAGCAACAGTTAAAATACGTTTAGATAAGCTTTTTTAATTTTGGGGGGAAAGTTGCACTACACGATCGTTACTCTACTCCGTATTTAGCGCTGTGCTGTTAAGCCTATTTTTCCGGCGATCAAAATCGTAATAACTACTTAAAATTGAAAGGCACTGAAAATTACTTCCTTTTGGCCCCTCAATATGGTCAGCATGACAGTGGGACGTTCGAATTTCTTCAGCTTTATCCAAAAAAATCAAATTCTCCGAATCCATAATAACCTAATCCTTGTATGCAAATCTCCACATTTACAAGTTTTCAAACTTTCCATCGCGGACACATTTTTGGATGCTCCTGTTCTGGAGGGAATGAGCGCTTTTCAGGCACAGCCGTCCTTAAAGGGTTAATAAACGTGATAAATTACGTAATCTAACATATTTTATATTATGGAATGTTATTGTATACATTTTCGTAAAATTCATTTCTGCCAAGCTCTGAGGATGAACAATAACTGCAGAAATTCTGCAGATTTTATCTTCGACTTGCAGTTTATAACATTGGCAGAAATTATAGAGATTTTATTTTCACCTAGCTTCGATTGAACAACAGACTGCAGAAATTCTCCAGATTTTATATTTTGGTTGCTGAGAGTGTTACCTTCAGCTTTGAGAATGAACAATAACTGCAGAAATTCTGCAGATTTTATATTCAATTGCTGAGAGTGAACAACAAATACAGATTTTATCTTTGCTTGCTGCGGTGAACTGCAGATAATCTGCAGCTTTTTCTTCACTTGCTGAGAACTGCAGAAATTCTGCAGAGTTTATCTTCTATTGCTGAAAGTGAACAACAAAGTGCAGAAAGTCTGTTAATTTTATCTTCACTTGCTGAGAAAATCTGCAGATTTAACCTTCAATTGCTGAGAGTAAACAACAAACTGCAGAAAATCTGCAGATTTCAGCTTCGATAGCTGAAAGTGAACAGCAAACTGCAGAAAATCTACAGATTTTATCTTCACTTTGCTAAGACTGAACAACAGACTGCAGAAATTCTGCAGAATTCTGCAGTTTTTCTGCAGACCCTTAAATTTTCTGCAGTTTTTCTGCAGAATATTTTTAGCTGGGTGGTGTTGAGGGTTTAACATTGTCCCATTAACTGTCAGGGAAACATAGGCATTGATGTGTTGACAGTGTGCTAAAGCAAACTTTATAAGTCATTGTCTTGGAATTTCCGACGGATTTGACAGGAAGTCTTTGTTGCAGGTAGTTTGCGTGGATTTGATGGATTGGTTGATGAATATGTGGGGTATGTACTTTTTTTGCTGTTGTTTGGAACCCTTGTAAAAAAGGTTCTATGCGATCACGCATGGTTACATGATTACTGCATAAAAATGAGCCTCAAATTATGTTTACAGAAAAGCTCTTTAGTTAGAAGAAAATTCAGCAAACCCGCAGGCTCATTACATCCAATAATATTACAATTTTTGTATTTTATCGAGGAAGTTTTAAGGGCGAATTTATAATTTTTGCTTTTTATAAATTTTCCACCAAATTTTACCGTTTGGTGCCGAAACCCGGCAAAGGTTCTTCTCTTTTTTGTATTTGCGTTAGGCCCAATTTAGGTTTCTTTTTTGGTAGGTTATTTAGGGCCCTTTACTGGCTTTTTTTTTAGGATTAAGGTGAAACGTGAGTAAGCCGAGCAATGGCTAAGCCCGGAACATAAGTTCTATTGTTTCGTTATGCTTATGCTACTAGTGAGGCCTAACCTCGTTGGATTTTCTGAAATTTAATAGTGGGCTTTGTTTTGACCTTCGGAGTTAGTTTTTCGGGTGTTTAGCATTAAGCCTGTTTCCTTAAGCCTAATATTCACGTTTAGGCCTACTTCGTTTTTTAGATGTATTTCAGTTTTACTATTCCGAAAACAATTTTCACTCATAGAAGCAAATTTCAATTTTCAATGGTGTGTATAAAAACAATATTTTCGCTTAAAAATAAGTGGCGGTTTCTTTCAAGTTAGTGTTCTCGTAAGGATTAATTTCTTCTCGACGGTTTTTTTCACAAAGGGTTTTTTTCTCGGAATCAGCTTATTTCTTTCGGTGTTTTTCGGAATCCCAGAAGCAACTTAAATCTTTCGTTTTTTTCTTTCGGAAATACCGAATTGCTATTATGTTAAGCAAGTCCGGCTTGTGGAAGGCATATTTGAAGTTCGTTCTTGCCTTTTCAGTGGCAAGTGTTCTTAGGTCTCTTTGTGCTTTTTCGGTGGGAAGAAAAGTTGGTTTCACCCTTTTAAGTGGCAAACATCGTACCAATGTTTGTTTCTTTATGTCACTTTATCTTCATGGAGGTTTTCTGTTCGGCTCATAAGAGCAATTTCTTGTACATGCCTAGGTAGTTTGGCTCGCGTGAGCAAACTTTTAATTTTTATTTCATTACCATTGGTAGTTGTAGCCAAATTACACACATGTGGGATTGTGGTTCCAAAACTGCAGCATAAGCTCCGAACGCCCTCTTAGGACGCACATTATAATTTTGGGAGTCAGGTACCAGGGTCGTCTTATTTTATTTTTTAAACAAATACAGTCATCTTTTTCATGTTCATAAGCAACAGCAAGAAAGTGTTTTTCGTACTTACAGAACATCCTTGTAGATTTGCAGACATTTGTTTATATAATAAAGACTTTTTCAACACAGAATGTGAAAATAAATGACTTCTCTTTCACTTTTATACGATTTTCAGCAGTGTGTTAGCTTCTTGTGTGGTTGGATCATGTTACAAATCTTGTGTATTAACGTGCTGGCTGGGACCCATGGCCATTAAGTCTTTCTCAGTATAATCTTACATATGTGAGCTTCTGAATTAAATTGCCATTTTATTTCCGTTTCCTGCTTCTGGAACCTTCTAGAAACTACAATTTTCCATAATACCCTTGGTATTTCGCCATTGTCAGGGGTAACCAAACCGCATAAAAGAAACTGACCAAGAATTAAAAAATCAGTTTGCCTACGGGCGAACCATTTGATTGGTCCTCTTTCCCCTTGTAGTTAGGGTCCCTGTTCAGGTAGGCATTTTTATCCAAACCTAATCCAAGCCTAAAATTCCGTAACTTTCATTCTGGTTTCAGTCTAATGTTGCTCCGCCAAGGTTAGGCTATTTTCGCCACTAGCAGTTCATAAAACAAGTCAAAATATGTACTATATTTACTAATTTATCGTTGTACAATAATTGTTTAAAATTAAAAGTTTAATTAACCAAAAATATATTCGGATTTTTAATTAACGATTTCAATTAATTTTTAATTACTTTCCTCACCAAAGTGTTTGTCCTTATACCAGTTCAGTTAACATAGTAACATCATGCTGTGGAACTTCATCTAGTGAAGGTTTTATTAATTTAATAGTTTTATCATGCACAATTTTAATTTGATGGTTAAGTTAGGTCTGTCTGCAACCGTTATTATTAAAAGTTTCATATCACCAAATCGTGTTAATATTAATTTAAAAAAAAATTCTTTTTTTATTACAAATAACTGAAAATGCATGCTACGATCAAAATAGCAGAGTTAAAAAAAAGCAACGAAAATTATGGCATCAATTACAGTAGTGGTTGAAGCAGTTTGTGCCCTGGGGTGGCTAAAAGGGGTAATAGGTAGGGGCTGTGGAGGTCATAAGATGGGCAATGATGCATAACGATATGTTAATTAGGTAGAGAGTTATAGGAATTCAAATGGTAAATCCGCGATTGTCCCCTTAGTTACTTTATGGCAAAATTTTTAACCCTTTCATTCGAGTTGGTGGAGGTCCTTAAATAAGGGATCTGGATTCATAGTGGGGGCCAGGCATGGAGATATACGAGCGAAAACAACGTATTTTGGACCACGGACCTTATGGGGAAACACACTCCTTGTTTATGTCCTTGCACTGGCTTTCTAGACCTTCTAGGGGTGCAATGAATATGATCAAATCCAAGTTTCGTTGTGGTCAATTTGCCATTAGTAATTTTAAGAATTGAATAACATTACAGGCTACAAAAGTTCGGCCAGAGCTCACGACCAGTTACTAGTCAATTCAATCATTTTTGGAAGATGAATCTTAAAGTATTTTCAGGGTGATATATTTTATGGGAGTTGAAGTAACAAATTTTCCATTTGTTCCCTGTTTGTTTCCATTAGGTCCCTGTTTCAGATCTGTACCTTTTACCTACCTGTCACATTTGGAACTATATCCTTCCCAACCAACGAGTAACTATTTTTTTCTAGCATTTCCTTTAGTTTGAAAATGTTCTGGATAGCATGTAGGGCTTCTTTGTGTTTATTGCTCAGAGTGATATCATAAGGATAAACGAGACCGAGCATATCTTCCAAAGTATAAGTAGGAACGGGTGTATGGCATGTTTTCATCAATTTTTACTTGGTCTCTAGATCAACCCATTTTTAAAACTCATGCAAACTGGTGACATGACATTGAAATGCAAACAGCATTGCTGATTTGAAACGTATTTTTTGGGAGTGTTTTATTTTTTTGACTAACATCGGAGGACTATGATGATTTTCTAAAAATAATATTTTTTAAGGTTTCATGTTACCAGGTGGAGGTTGATAGTAAGATATGTCCTGTAGTTGTAAGCTATCATGACCTTTGGCAAAATGTCTTCATATTTGCAATTTCTGCAAAGAGTGAATATTTTGGATAATTTTGGCTTAAAGTTCGTCCACGATAGCCTTGTGTTATGTATTAGTTCTAGTTGCAAATAATTCTGATTTCCTAGTCTGGAAACCATGCCTAACATTTCCGAACCATACCATGCAGCCCTCTTGGTGAAATTTCTTGAGGATTAGTTTTGTGATGTGTGAAAAGTTGTTTTCAAACCATCAAGGGAAATATTTATTAGATCTGGACAACACGTGAACGGCATACGCATAACGACTGTACACGTCGATAGCAACTAAAAACTGGAAAAAACTTTACCAGAACTAAAAAGCAAGGGGGCACCTTTGACAGGCATAACAGCCCCGGTTGGTAAGTTACTCCCTGACATTGAGGTGGTGTGGGGAGTAAGAAGAAGGAAACAACGAGTTATTCATTGTATCACTGATGATATGCCTCCCTTTCACCTGAGAGTTTCATAGGGGAGGAAGTTGTAGTAGTTGACTGATGTGGTACGAAGTGGGAGTGGCAGGTGAGGGTACAGCCATGGTAGTGATTCTGATGAAGGAGAAGTTGACGGGCTGGTCGTTGGAAAATTTCTTACCTCTTGTCCAGTTATAAAATTTAGGGTAATTGAGTGGAACATTGGATTGTTTTAAAGATTTTGAAAAACTGTCGACTACTTCCAATTTTATTTACAAAATTTTCTACATTTAGTACGACAACCTACTAAATCGATTTCATTTTAACCTGCACCAGTCTTGTTCCTGAGGACGAATTCTCGTTTGTCATTCACCTGTAAGTCTGTGTTTGACAAGATTTTTGGATAGCATTCAAATTTGAAGATTTGGGAATGGCTTGTGCGCTCATAGACAGTTGTGGTTACACACTAGCAGCAGCAGTTGTCATTGTTGTTGTTTGCCTTTGATAGCAATGTAGTCATATGTGATGAAATGGAATCTCAATAACATTTAATGTGTGTCGAGATATCCCTGCATTTTATTAAAACATGATGCCTTTTCATAATCTGATAAAGTTCGATCATACAAATTTTTTTCCATATTAACCTGAAGGTATCTATTCTTATTATTGTAGGTTTGTAAGTTAGCAGACCCTGACCGTTGAACAGATTGAAGAAGTGCTGACTTGTGAAAAGATTGTCCTTGTAAGAAACGAGGGTTAATTCCTGAATCTCTGCTGTTGTATTGTGTAGTTTTTCATGTAATGTTCTTGCCAATAGAATAATCAACTGTACTTGCTAAGAGCGAGAGGAAACTCAATACATCAGTCTGATTTATGACTCTTTTATAATGGATTCGTTTTTAATGACTACACTTGAATAAGTTTCTTGTGTCTTTTTTTAGTCTGTTGAATTAGAAGGACTTAGCAGTATATGGAAGAGAATGCGACAGATTTCATAAATGGAATGAATTTATTGAAGAAAACACTCTTTAACAATAGATTTTAATTGCATCTTGTCCTTTAATTCCAAGGCTTGCAAGAAAGCCATCTGTTTCTGTACATAATTTGTTTTTATCAAGGTTATGCAAGTACATAGACGGCAAGTTTTTTACCAGGAAAATATGACTCACCAAATGTAAATTGTCAGGTGTCGTTTGCCATAGACAAGTTAGCAATTAATCTGTTTTTTAGGATACAATATTGGTGTACTAATTTGGATGCGTGCAATTTATCTCCTCGATTTTTCATAAAGCTAATACGATATACATTTAACGACAGAGCTCTATGACCGCTGTTTTTTACAAGACTGGTTTTGGGTGATGCACATAACGCTTATCGATTTGTGATGTAAAAGCTGTGTTGCTATTTTAGGATCATTGGAATTCCATTCCAAAATAAATTCTTTGAGCAAATTCACTTATCCAAGCCTGAGAAATTGCAAGCAGTTGAAATCCTTTTATTGGAATTTTCCAATAATCTACGACATCACATCGATTTTCCTGCATGACTTGGAGCAGAAATTAAATTATAAAATTGTGCCTCGAACTGTACCAAAGGCGTACTCATTTTCAGAAAATAAAATAAAAGCTAGGTAGGGTTGGTTTTCACAAAGTGCCTACTTGATTAGCACTTGATAAACAAAATGATGATGATCATTTTGTTTATCATCCTTGCCTTCATAAAACCAATGATTGCAAGTCAAATTATTTATTATTATTAAGCCTGCACGTTGAAATCATTAATTGATAATAGGGCAAGTATATTTTTTGTAGTAATGTGCACATGCCGCATTTACAGTAAATAAATAAAATAATAAATATAGACGTTCTATTTCACAAGTGAAAAAATATGCAACAATTTAAAACCACTCATTATTGTGTCCTAATATTCAAGCATTATTTATGGTTGATAACTAACCGTTTTTTCATGATCTTTTCTGATGGGGTTTTATGATCACTACGCCTCTGTCAATTTGTTTACCCATAATATTTTCCTCAAGAACTTATTGATTTATGTTTTCCATTCCCCTGAATTTTAACATAAATCCACGAATTTTGAAAACGTGGTCTACTCGGTCAGAAGAGTCACAAAAAATTTGAATAAGGCGTATTGTTTTGCTCTGCCTTCCAAGTATTTTTCAGTTTATGCAGTTGGGCCAAAATCTGGATAAACTTCATCTGTCAATTCACCAAAAATGAACCCAACTGTAATCGGGTGTGGCTTATCACAGTCCCTAATGGTGATTTAAAAATTGGTATCGCAGTACGTTATGTTCCTCAGGAATTGTTGGTACAGCCTCATATAATTTGAACCATCTGGAGGATTTAAAGCACACAACAACCACAATGTTATTGTGACAATGTGTGACAATGTGTAATTTATCAATAAAGGCGTTGTTTTGATTAAATAATTTTGGTTTGATTATGGTCTAATAATTTCGAAAATTCGCATTCCCAATTTGATTCCACGACAAAGAATTTTTTTAATTTTTCTCCCTAAAAGCTGTATTTTTTTCAATTTTCCTGCAGAGTGAGTTGTAAAACAGTGCTCTCAAGTGCGTATTGGGCGAATGACAATTTTTTTAACTGTGTACCGCACGTCCATTCAAGAATAGCACTGCAGGAACAGATACGTCTGAATAGACGTAGTAGATGTAATGAACTTGCTCAAATCTCTCAAAGTCAAAACTGTTGCAATTTGTGTCATAATGCCTCTGGAGTGTTCCAAATATCGCATCCAGTGAATACAAACTTTGAAATACCTTTTTCGGTTTTAAATATATCCGTAAGGGGATAGGTGCCAAGGAATTTTTGGATTTACGACTCTGAACTTCTATAACTCTGCTCCTAATTAACATATTATTACGCTCTACACTCCTACTCATCCCCTCCCTTTCCTAGAAAACAAGGGCACAAACTGCTTCTATCGTGTATAACACTACTCACGATCAAATAATTTTCATCTATACAGCAACAGGTATCAAATCTAAAACGATTCCTTTTCTACGAAAAACAATTAATTTAACTTCGACCCAGAATTCATTAAAAAAAGGTAAGCACGCAAAACCCCTAGAGTTTGGGAATAGGCCAGAGCTGTGCTGGGTGAAGCTAGGTCAAGCCAGATCAATCTGACAATTAAAGGATTACTGAACTAGTTAAAATATTGAGAAAGATATTTTTCTGCCTGTCGCAAAAAAACCATCATAAAGCCAACGTGCTAAATGTTTGGACTTTGTTGTAGAAAAGCATAGAAAGGCGTTTCTTTATTCCCAATGAAAATATTCGTATGTAACTACATAGAGTCCACGTCAGGGATTCACTTATTGATTAAGGAAAGATAATGAAAATAGGATTTGTTAGCCAGTACACACAAAAATATACAGAAATATACAGACGGGATGCATGCCTTCCACGAATAACAAATGAGACAATAAACTGTCGCAATGGTGCAAACAGTGAATCAAACACCACCAGTGCATATCAAGCGTATCAGATAGTTTTAATATACTTTGTAAACTTAAGTTACTTTATTAAGACAGCATAGCTTGATGGTTTGGGTGTCAGCTTACTAATATAAATGTTGTGAGTTAGAATCCATCCAAGCAGCAAACGAACTGAACTAGTTTAAGACAGATAGCAAACATATTAAGAGCTAGATAGGTGTGGGTTAAGTGGTAATGATATACATTTAATAAATACGGATGCAAACCTATTTACGTTGCCTTTTGGACTTATATGTCAGATTGCCTCAGCGGGGAATCGAACCCGGGACCTTTGAAATCAAAATCCAAGGTCCTACCACTGAGCCATACTGACACGGCCATCCGTATTTATCAAACCAATCTCGAGCCCATTGGCTTTCCGTCCCGTATAAATGATATACATTGCCTTAGTATGTTCTTACATGTAGAGAAGTATTAAATTGGCACTTCCATTAAGTAGGTAATTCTTATATTGGTCAAAGAAGTAAAACAAGGAAAATGCGTCCTTATAGTTTTAGTCAGGCCACATGGTGCGAAACACGTCATTTGGTCCTCTGTTACTGCTTGCTGTTATATTTGCCAGTGTGCGAATGAAAGCACTTAAGGAAGATACATTCCCTTGAGGAAATCATTAGCCAGTTTGTGCTGAGCTAACAAAAAATGAGCATTTGTCAGCGAGTGTGCACAACAATTTGACTGAAGAAACTTAGTTTCGTAAAAGATGGATGAACACATGAGCAACCAAATTGTACCAAGGTTTATGATGGTGCTTCGAACTCCACCCATGCGTAGTTTACTCACAGTACTCTAGTTTTGAATAAAAGTATATTTTTCGGCGCTAAAAAACTCTAAACAATCCATAAACCATTTTTTCCTTTCAAACGATGGGTTATATCATTCGTTGGTGTAACATAGTTATTACTCATCATGAATAGCTTGGATGCATCGTTAGGCCTAACAGCCAATCACATAACCTTCAAAAAGGGTGCTATTTTGTGATTTATTACACGACAACAGTAGTGCTCAATTGTTTTTTTTTATTTAATCACGCAATTGACAAATAGGCAAATATTTATTACGTTTACTCATTTATTACTTTGCAATAACTGCTTAAAATAAAAATGTTAATTTTCCAAAATGTTAGTCGATTTTTATTTCCCGACATCTCAATTTCTGACCAAGCTCAATAAACATAGCAACATCACACTGTAGAACGCATCAAGTGTAGAATTATTTTAATGTGAGTAATTTAAACTTTATGGTTAACTACTTTGGTCTATTTGCAACCATTATTATTGAAAGTAGTAATCCTTAATAATTATTAATAAAATTTGTTTTGTAGCTATAATATAACTAAAATGAAAAAAAAAATGAAGTGTGCATTTAAACAATTAACAAATCTACAAAATAAAATAAAACCAAAAAAAGGACGGCTTATTTATTTAGTGTGCAAAATAATTATTACTTTTTTATACATAAATCTCGTGTTGCCTTACGGCATCTGACGAAAATTGATTGAGTACAACCGACTCAATTTTAAACATTGCTATAAGTAAAGAGTTTAGGGATCACCAAATGACACTAACTGGGAAAAATGCATTGATCTCAGGGTACAGAGACAATGCTCAGCATAGTACTCAATGCTACTACTAATTGAACCAGGCAGCCTCTGACACTACATTGCTCTGCACAGGACTTTGTCAGAATCCTTTTAACATTTTGTGACTACAGCAGTTTCTTAAGGCAATAGGTTAAGTTTTGCGACCAGTCAAGCATGATGCCCACAAATGATGAGAACTTCTTTATCTAAATACCCCTCGAGATATTGGAAATTATCAAACTTTTTTCAAAGCTCATACTTTATGAGCCATTAAATTCCATCGTCCTATTTACTGGTGTTAAGAATTAACTCGTGCTTTACTCTCGTGGAAATAACATCAGCCTAAACAGCACTCACGAGTTTGTTGAGGTCAAATCACTCGGACAGAAAAATATTATAAATTATTTACTTTATTTGCTTTTAAGTGGCATTAATCTAGTTCTAAACAACACTAGTTCTCAACAACACCAGATTGAAAACGGAACTCCTTCTAATTTGGTAAATGTAGTAAACAGTGCGAAAAGAGCATCGAAACATGAACGTTATACTGGAAAGCTAACAAGGTGTTATGTAAATTACCTGATGGTTCAGGTTGTACTGCAATCTGCTCTCAAGCAAAGGATTAAATCGTGGTCATAAAAATACAGTGAAAACAAACGAATTGTAGTATGCCAAAGACGAGTAATTATAGTAAACTACTTTACAATATATGAGCCATTAAATCTAGACAGACGCTAGTTTGTCGCGCCGTTAGGCAACAATCGTCACAACAAACATCACATCAATTCAATTGTCGAGGTTGTAAGCCATTTTAGCGCGGTCTATAGCGTCAGTGTCTTATATCTTGTCTTGAAGCATAGTTGGGCATATTTCAGGTACTTGGGGGAAAATAATAAAGCGATACAAAGCTTAAATTGTGTTGAAATCAAGAGCAATGACCCACCTGACAAAAATTAACTCGTGTAGGAATGCCAGCTAAGCTGCTTTCAATGCAAAATCTGACCCTCAATAACGTTGAAAATGTGTGACTAGCTAGTTAGCTAGCTAATTCTAATCCGTTCATCCCCATGTCAATTTCCATAGGGTGAATATTCATCGATACCGACATAGCGGGAAGATTTCCAGCTATCAAATTGGACGAATGGCTGCAGTACGATACGAACTGCTTACCTTTTATGGTTTGGAGCCTATGGGTGTAACGAGAATAGCATGGGACGGTGCGTAAGTAAGAAAATATTGTTATAACCATTGTTAGTATTGTCGGCATCGTCTCTCATTGCACAGCCAAAGTTCAGACAATGACAACGTGTATACTGACGTGCGTGCCTAGATACACACTAGTGTAACACGATAAATCTAAACAACGTTGCCAAAGAAATTGTATTCACGTCTAATTTACGAAAAATAAACGAACTCTGAAAACAAAGCAAAATAAACGAAGCCAAAACATGGTGAAGAGGCCACCAAGTTGTGAGTGGTTCAGCCCTTCAAAGGAGTGATATCAACACACCAAAACATTCGCCAAGTTAATAGCACTGAATAATACTTTGGACGTTAAATGAAAACTTGAACATTGCTACTGAAAGTAGGAATGTTCTAGTTTTCATTTAACCTTTGAACTATTAAGCAGTGCGATTAACTTGAATGTTTTGGTGTGTTGATATCACTCCTTTGAAGTGCCGAACCATTTAGAACTTGGCGGCCACTTTTACCAGTTTTGGCTTTTGATATGATAACATTAACATCAAGCTATAAACATAACAATACAAAGCCTAATTCTGGTGCTGTGCTACATGCAAATGTAGTCAAGAGAACATAGGTAGAACATACGAAGTTACAATGGGATCATAGTCTATTTTTTCATATTTGGCTGAGTGTTTATTTCTTTGAAAGTAAAGTGAAAGTGAAGCCTTGAATTCTGAATTTTCGAATTTCAAGTTGTTCATTTATGGAATTTGCAATTTTGTCTTGGCAGTAAATGGTTCAAATTCTACATTTTTGCATTTATGTTGGCTTTTGAACGTGGTTTTTGGATTTTTCCATGTAAATTTACCATTAGGCGAAATGGTTGACGATAAACCATAAAATTTAAATTATATTCAATTAATAAATAATATATACTCGAGGTGGATCAGGATAAATGCACTCAGGGTGCCAAAGGAGATTTTTTCCCAACTTTAAATCTTCTCCGAAGTCGTTTCTGTATCCAAAAACGTACTGAGAATCCGAAAAATGGTCCCTATATTTCGGCATTTTCGGAATGAAACTTTAAAAAATGTCACTGCATATAACATGATGGCTGCACGGAACGAAAGTTGTAAAATGTTACGTCAAACTTTTGCCTGAATGTATAACAGTAGGGGGAATACGATATCCTGTCTCACACCACCACAGACCCCTAGCATATGCTCTCTCCTGCTGTCGCACAAGTGCTTCATGCAATCGCACCAAACAGTGACATGTTGGCAATTGCCTTTTGCTACCTGTTTGTGCGCTTTTGCTCTCTGAGTGCCTAATATTACTTCACTTATAATTTCGTACGTACAAGTTTGTGACGGCACAGTTTACTGAAGTGACGTCTTGGTTAACCGAAGCAAACAGAAGTGACGTCACAGTTTACAAGATGCCTGGAAATGACGTTATAGAGTGACATCGCGGTTTACTGCAGTGATGCAAAGGTTAATCAGAGAGACTGGAACTGACGTCACAGTTTATTGGAGTCACGTCAAGGTTTACTCCAGTGCGCAGAAGTAACATTCTGGAGTGACGCTGAGTCTTACTGAAGTGACGAAGAAGTTTATAGGAGAAAACGGAAGTGGTGTCACAAACGGAAGTGGATAGGTGTCTAGATTCACTCGAGTATCTAGAAATGACATTCTAGAGTGATGCCAAGGTTTACTATGTCGACCTGAAGTGACGTCAAGGTGTACTGGAGCGGTCTCTCTTGACAGAGCACTTGAATTATCGATAAAGGTTTACGGAGTGACACACCTCTTGAATTTTCGGTAGAGATTTACTGGAGTCAATCTCATTGCTACTTGAATTTTGGATAATGGTTTACTGGACGACTTGTATTTTGGGGTACATTCTGTTAGTAGGGTTTATACTACATGTTTTTTTTACTGACATTATATTTATGGTAAGGGTTTAGATGTTGCACAGTTTAAGAAGGGAGGGGAACATAGTTTAGTACAGCGACATAAAGGTTTACTAATATGTCGAAATATTTTCTGGTACAGCTGATGACATCATGTGACTGCTACTACCACAACAAATGTACCGGTATGTTTTCTGCTGCTCCAAAGCAAATTTTTAAAAATAAAGTTTTAGGTCAGATGGAAATATTTATCAGAAGCACTGCGTTATACGTTCTGTTTAATCACATTGCTGTCTGTTGCCAGGCAAGGTACAGAGTTCCTACCGACCAATCACTTTGCGAGGCTGTCTATCGTCATGGTAATGCAGACAGTGGTTCAACCGCTTCCTGCACACTCTGCGACACTGTTTGTTGCAGCAACTGTCGGAAAATAGGGGTGGAAATCTACTACGAGCCAACGTCTGTGAATTATTGTACAGCATTGGACTAGGTCGCGTTCAGATTCGTAAGTACAGATTCTTTTTAAGGTAAGAGTATTGTAGTGAATTATTTTACTTGTTGTTAATATAAAAAGAAAGTCCATTCGAGGCAAGTTGGCCGTTCTCATTTGTTCTGAAGGTGTGATTCCAAGCTATTGCTAATTAGTTGCTGCTGTTTTCGTTATAAAAACGTGTTGTTGGTGTGGTGTGGCAGTTGTGATAACCGAACCAGGTAAGGGCCATATTGTTTTAGTTTGTGAATGGGTCAGCTTATAATACATGGAGGAGCATATTTAACAGTTTGTGTGATTTTTGTAACGAGTGACTTCGTGTGGAGCAGCTCTATTCTCAAGTTGTCGTTAGTTACAAGTTATTTAATTTTGTTCAATATAGTAGTTATTTGCGATAGACATTTTATTTGGAATGGTGAATGAAAATCTAAATAATCAATTGGCTTGGCTTTAAATTTTTTAAATAAATCTTAACTCTCCAGATGGGAAAAAACGTAAATGCATAATGTACTTTTTTTTAAAAACTTTTCATATTTTTTTTCAAACTGATGGTTGGTATATAGAAACAGAATAGTCATGGTCTCAAGTTCAATCATGTTGACTGGAGTAGGTATGGAGTTAAGCTGCAGCCTAACTTAAAAATTCTCCTACACATATATCCTAGAAAGAATTACAAATTGGCTCTATACTGTTGGACAAGTGTTACAACATATTTTCACTCTGCATTGAGACAGCAATGAAATTTTGTACACGGTTGATAACAGTGCGAACTGGATTAAGTGGAAGTTATTCCTAGGACTTTCTAAATTTCGAATTTGAGCAGTTTTAGCCAAGCTACCTTACAGTGAAACGACTGCAAAAAATAGGCAACTGTCATTGAACCGAATCATAATACTTTTACATACTAGATTATTAATAACCCGGCATATTTTGTTTTGTCTTCGGGAAAGGAGCAATTATTTTTTTTCTTCGTGCAGGGCATTTAAATTAATCTCACCAAGGACAGAAATATGTTAATATCACAGGAATTAATACTATATTCGTTCATACAAATATAGTTGGACCCTCCTACGTGAATACTGACACTCAGCTGTGTTCATGCTTGGTAGCAAGAATGCTATAAGATGATAATCCTTCCTCAAAATTTATTATATTATCGTCCCATCACTACTAATTTAATCAGAACTGTTTGGGTTCGGTTAACTTCACAAGAAAAAGAAGTATTAATCTTAATGCGAAGATTGATCACTGCCAGACCTCATCTGAGATGGAAAAGAATCATGCAAAACGTAGAATTGAGTATTTAGGAGTAAAAAAAATCAGTGAACAGATCTAATCACAATAATAAAAAACTAAGTATTCATCAAATATCGGATCATAGCTAGAAGATAAATCTGACAGAAGATTACTTGAATATAAACGGATCTTTGCAGCACGATTCATTCATAGTTATTTCTCTCACGAATATAACCCCGTAGTAGGCACTAACCTCGAATTATTATCTAAAACCAAGATATGTTTCTGCATGTTGCTAACAGTTATCTTCTAATTAAAAAGCAAGATGCTGAACATGCTAAGGGACTAACTTCGCGAATGCAGACGTGAATGATGTATTTGTTTTCCAGTGTTAAATACCATCAGGGAGATGAGCTTGTGGACGAATTAAACTATCTGGGTTATGGGAGTCTCGTGAAAGTCTTGCCTACATACAGGTCAAGCAATCAAGTCCCATTGTTTGGAAATTATTGGGCATTAGATAGCATCGAATATGTAGGTGGTAATTTATGACCATCTCATATGCCAGAGTTGCTAGTTTCGAACACGGCCTCAGTAGGGCTCTGTGATGGCTTGTGTGCATGTCGATTATGGCATGTAAAAAAAATCTAGGAATTTCTGATGGGATTTACCTAGAAAAGTCGTCCTTCTCTCTTTATTGTTCCCTGCCTAAGGCTGGGTACACGTCAAAAGTTAAGCATAAAGCTATTTTGTACCAATACTGTACCAATACTGTTCTGTACCAATACTGATATTGATGTTTCCTTTTATCAGTATTGTTGCCTATACTGAGGCCAATACATGAGCCACTACTGATAGGAGTACCTGCGCCAATACTGACGTCAACACTTGAGCCAATACTGATGTCAATACTGTTATTTAATTTCAATGGTGTTGCATACATTGACGGTTGTCATTGCCGTAGTGTAGTTGTTATAACTGATTTTCATTAACGGCACTGTTGTGATATGAAGCTAATTTCGTTACCGAAACTTTTGTTTTTAATAATGCTCTTCATTACCAATACTGTTTATGATTTCATTGCTTTCTTGTCACCGATACTGGTGCTAATATCGATGCCATTTTCTACCACTACTGTACTGATATTGACGAATTTCATTGCTGATAATTTTAATGGTATTAATGTTTTTTGTTACTAGTACTGTTGCTGATGTTGATGCTTTTTTGTTATCAGTGCAGTTACCAATATTGTTGCATTTTTTTCAGCGAACTTTTTAGCAATATTGGTGTTGTCATTACAAGTACTCTTGCCAATTTTTATACTGTTACCGATAGGGTTGCTTACATTGATGCTTTTTGTGCCCGATACTATCACTGACAGACTTATCACCCAATTGACGCGCAATGTGGGGGGGGGGTGTCTTCCTGTCCGGTGTTTTCAATTTTTGCAGGAGGTACAGATGTATGACATGATTTAGATTAGGGGTTTGAATAACATCTCTGTAATGCGTGGTGCAGTGGCAACCCGGACCACTGCACTGTGACTGTGGTTGGCACTAATGACCAAGTTGTCGACGCGCCATTAAGCCTCAATCCCCCCCCACTATCACTGACATTTATGGCATTTTCGTTTATCGAAACTGTTGACGATATTATTTCTTTACTGGTAGTATACCATTGCCCATATTTATAGTTATTGTACCAATAGTGATTCGATATTCGCTGCAATTATTTCGTCTAGGAGTTTCAACGTATTTCATCAACGTACTAAATATGAAGGAAAATGGATGTTAATAAGCTTAATTATTTTAAAATTAACAACCAGTTTAACGATGGAGATTTTTACCTGTTGAGCAAGAACGAAAGTTTGAGGTTTGAAGGCGATAAGATATTGCCCTAGTTCTAATCATAATTTCAAGATTGCACCTATTAAAAATTAACAATTACGTGTTGTTTCACATGTCTGAAAAATACATATATTTTCGTTTCCTAAAAAACCGCTTAAGTTGCATAGCCATATTTTCACTGCTATGTTGTTAGTAATTTGATTTCAGATGATTTCTATATTATTTCGTGCTATATCTTTACAGACATTAAAAAAATACATTATAATGCCTAATTTAACAAAACCCCCAAAAAATTTTATTTTAAACAATTGTACATTTTTAAAGTAGTGTATTCTTGAAGGCAAGGGAGTCATTCACATTCTAAAATCATCACCATAAAGAAAATAGGTAAACAAATATTTTATTTAATGTAATCATGCTACATAAGGCTTTTATGTCAGCTCTTAGTAAAATGGCACGTCCAGACCAGCTATCAAAAACCACCAGTGTTCAAAGGCAAAATTTAATTTTCAACCAGTTATATCTTGTATTGGTCATAATAAAATATGATTAAGAAAATTAAAAAAATTAAATTATTGTTGGAGCAACAGGAGCTGCCAGTATCAGATCTGCCATTAATGGTAGATCTGATACTGGCAGCTCCTGCTGCTACCGCTTCATTTTAATTTTTTTATTCTCTTAAATCATATTTTATTCTGACCAAGATTGGAAATAACTGGATGAAGATTACATTTCGGCTTTGTATGTACCTGAGGTATTTATTGCCAGTCAGGATGCACATTTTACTTGTACCGTTCAACCACAAATTTAAATTTTCATAGTTATGTTACTTATTGTTTCAAAATTTTATTATTATGACTTACTGATCTAATCCTATGAAGTTGTTAATTGGAAAATGGGCGACGTAAGTTGTAAGTATTCATGACGTGCAGTGACATTAACATGCTAATGAAACTAAAAGATAAGACACTTACTGGTAGTAGGGGCTGAAACAAAAAAGAATTCTTTAAATATCACAGATTTATACAATGAAAATGTAATAAATTAATTTTTATATTTGCAAAAATTCAAGCAGACTGTGTTAGGCCAGCGTATTTTTGTTCTTGTCATTTGAGTTTAAACGAATATTGTGGCTCTTCGACTTGAAAATCGTCAAAATTAAATAAACCACACGAATAATGACAGAGTACATGTAGTTTTAACGAGCTATACTGAAACTTCACTACATTTTATGCTTGCAACACTTCAACCAAAATATGTTAAGCACTGTGTCTCAATGTAACCCAGTCCCGATATCAATTCAACACTGGTAATGTTCAACAGTCTATGAAATGCGGCCAACAGTATGAATACTTCATTCATAAAACTTTATTTTTGAACATATTTGAAATCTAAGTTTGCCTTATCTTATGTCACCTTGTCCCCCTCCTTGAAATTCAGGTGAGCCGATGAGTAAACCACCATTCACATAATTCTGAAACACGACTTATTTGACATTTTCATATAAGGACCTGCAGAGATACTTCAAGATTTAGGTTTATCAATTCCGATTTTTCCATCCAATCCCGTATTATTCACACATTAGTCTTGCCCAAGTCAATCTATGTGGTCCCCTATTAGTCCTGTTACATTAATCACCACAACATTGCCAACTACAGCCTGAAAATATGCATATTGTTCTACCTATTAGCTATCAGCAACCATCCACATCTTGATGGTGTTCGTCGTCGGTTCCATCTTCCGCATGACATTGCGCGTCAGTTGGGCGATAAGTCTGTCCTCCTGTCCAGTGTTTTTCAATTTTTGCAGGAGGTACAGATGTATGACAAGATTTAGATTAGGGGTTTGGATAACACCTCTGTAATGTGTCGTGCAGTGGCAACCCGGACCACTGCACTGTGACTGAGGTTGGCGCTAATGACCAAGTTGTCAACGCGCCATTAAGCCTCAATCCCCCCCCCATCCACAATTTGCTAGGCAGCCAAAATCTAGAAAAATGTTATTTCTTTCTTTTTTGCTTTTAAGTTTGAGAAAGCATGTATTTTTTTAGGGCGGATTCACATTGAAAATGTAAAAGTTGGAACAGCCACCGAGCCCGCAAATGCAATAATTTTTTTTAATTCTAAAATTTGCTGCTGTACTTCTTCCTCAAGAAGTGGCGTCAGTGGTGATCATAGCAATTTTATTTTTTTGGCCTTATGAACCATTTTGGCAGGCTGACGATGTACCCCTGTTGTATGTTTACTTTATTATCGCATTGGCATGAGATGTACGCTGCTTCTGTGGCGAGTGGGGTTCGCCAAATGAAAGCTACTTAATTTACGCTTCGAATTGGCCTATTTGCATTGATGTAAATCTCAAATTCGCAAACAACACTGCTGTAAAAAATGCTCATGATGAAAATTCGAACAGGCAATTATAGAAAACCGTTTCAAGATGACAAAGAAAGATTTAGCAAACGAATGAAAAAGAAACTTGGTTCCAAAAATCCGTAACAGATCATATATTTTGATTCATACTTAGCATACATACATGGCGCATGGATTGAGCAGTATAGCGATTGATGTCAACGTACAGGAAACCTCTTCTTCGAATCTCTCACTTTGCTCACTAAATCCTTCTTTTGGCAATACTCTCACCTTCGTATTAGCATTACTTTCAAACACGTCGAAGTACAGACAAACAAACACGAAAATATATCATACGTTTTTGGGTAATGGCATTGACTATGTTTCTGAGTGGAGCTAATACTGGCAGGTACCATTCTCAATACAGAAATGCCAGATTTTTTACTTCCGTCATCAAAAACAAACCCTGCTGTGGCTTTTAAAAAACCAACTTCTGCCTGATGTACACGGAGTTATCGACTTTGGGGATCTGCTTAATCATTAATCTTAAGCCATCAGCACATTGCAATTTGATCGTTGCTAAAACGTTTCGGCAATTAGCCATGTCGAACCATTCTTTCACCTCTGCTGATATCAGAAAAATATGAGGACTTTTGTGAAGGCATTTGTGAAGCGGCTGGAGTACGTAGGTCCAGTATGGTCACCTTTTCTATTGGGAGACATCGATAATCCAGTCCGTCCAGCGTAAATATACCAAAAAAATACGTGGCCTGTTTTGCCGTTCTTATGAAATGTTATTATCACGTGAGTGGCTACAATCCCTATTATTGTGCAGGCTCAAACTGATCTGCTAATGACCTACTAAGTTTGTTCGTGGTTCTTTGCAGTGGACTTACACTTTTTATCCCTACCCTTTTATGGCCACCAGAGGGCCACTCGCTCAAATTGTTGGTTCCAACAGACAGGTTCAAACAGACTCGGCATGCGGTGCAGTTACATTCTGTAAAATTCGTTCTAATTGAGTTGGCAGGATCAACCTCATAGATTTCTTAAAGATATTTAAATTTGTTACACTACAGTCCAGTCTCAGGCCAGTATTCATTTTAAATTTATCTTCACTTGAACCACTTAGTTGTTTACCCTTCTCGTGGATCCCAACCACTTTTCAGTTAAACGATATTATCATTGTTATTATTTTTATTTTTATTATTATTATTATTATTATTATTATTATTATTATTATTATTATTATAATAGAACAAAAAAGAACAGGTGAGAATTCAAATTGCAGAAGATGTAAAAAATTATGAAAATGTGAAACTGTTACATTTAAACATAAGATCTCTAAGATTGAATTGGGATACTTTTATGCAAAGTATTGTGGATTTAAATATTGATTGGGAACTGATCATATTAACTGAGATTAATATAAAAAAAGATGAAGTTGATTACTATAATTTGAAGGGATATGATAAATTAGTGATTACTAGAGAAAATACATCTAGAGGTGGTGGTTTGATGGTGTTTGTAAAAACAAATTTTGATTTAACCTACAATAAAATAGATCAGGAAGAAAATTGCATTCTTGAAATTGTAATACATGATAAAATCAATAAAATCCAAGATATGCAAATTGCGGTCATATATAGAAAACCAACATCAAACAAAAAAGTTTTTTCAAAATCTTTAAAAGAGATATTACACAAAAATGGCGACAATAGTATACATCAGATTATTATAGGTGATATGAATATCGACATACTTGACAAAAGTGAAGACTGTGAAGATAATTATGACCAACTAGCTATAGATTACTATGAAAACATTTTAGCAGAATTAGGATTAAATTGCAAGATAAACTCACCAACTAGAGAAGAGTTTGTTTTAAAAAATGGAAAACATTATCTTCAGAAATCATGTATCGATCATATATATGTAAAAAGTAAAATTGGTAAATCAAGAGGTGGAGTTTTGACAGAGAAAGTTGCGGATCATTATTGGACAATGAGTTGGATATGGCATCAAAAAGAGGATAAAAATAACAAAACACTTAAAAATGAAGCTAAAGAAGAATTATTACCGAGAATGAATAATCATCAAATTGAAAAAGAATTAAATCAAATAAATTGGAATTTTTTTAATGCTTTTGATGAACCAGAAATAATTTATAACGAAATTATAAAAAAGTTTCACGAAATTTATCAAAATAATACTGCAAAACAAAAGAAAAAATATATAAATAAAAATAAACAACGCAGAAAAGAATGGATTACAGATGACTTAGTAGATTGCATAAATAGAAAGAATAAAATGTGGAATGAAGCTTTGAGAACTAAAAATGAAGAGTTACTAGTAAAATATAGAAGGGAAAAAAAACTTATTGATAAAAAAATTAAAGAATGCAAAAAACAATTCTTTCAAAACAAGATAAATAAATTACAAAAAAGTAAGAAATCGATATGGGAAGTAGTAGATGAGTTAACTGGGAAGAATGATAGAAAACAAATTGATGATGAGATTGTAAATACTTTCAATGATAAAAGTTTAGACTATATTGTAAATGAATTTAACAAAAACTTTTCGAACCAAGTAATAGAACTGAGAACTATAAATAAAGATGAACATGACATATATAAAAAAGGAAATTTTTCAAAAGAAATAACAAAAAAGAGGATTAAATATACGAAATGTACGAAACAGACTACGTATTTAGAAGAAGCAACAGAGAAGGAAATAATAAATATTATAACAGATCTAAATAATACACATGCGACAGGAATAGATAAAATAAAAACTGATCACATAAAACAAACTAAAGAAAATACTGCAAAAGCAATATGTAAGCTAATAAATGCAATGATCACACATGAAGTTTGGCCAGAGCAGTTGAAAATTCAAATTATAAGACCAATACATAAAAAGGGAAATAAACAAGACCAAAATAATTATCGCCCAATTGCTTTATTGTCCATAATTGATAAAATTATGGAAAAATTTTTTGTAAATAAAATATGGAAGTTCTTTAATAACTGTAAAAATTTAACGTCATCACAATTTGGATATAGAAAAAATATGGGAACTAACGATGTATTATCAGAATTAACGACCTAATAACAACAGGGTTAAATGACGGAAAATATATTGGAATTGTCTTAATAGATCTAAAAAAAGCTTTTGATACTTTTGATAAAAACATTTTATTAAAAAAATGTTATAATTTAGGTTTAAGAGGAAAAATACACAATATAATAAAAAGCTACTTACATGATAGAAAAACAATTGTACAATTAAAAGAAAAGAATAGTTTTCCAATTGTAAGTAAATACGGAGTTCCACAAGGATCTGTACTTGGACCCCTACTGTATTTAATTTATACAAATGGCATTGTTGATGTTATAGAAAATACTAATATTTTCATGTTTGCTGATGATACAGCTATGGTATCTATAAATAGGGACTACAATGAAATGATAAATAATTTACAACATGACTTTAATATAATAAATGATTACTACATTGCAAACGAATTGTTTATAAGTAAAGAAAAGACGTTACAAATGGACATTACAGTACCAAAAATGAAAATAAAAAATTGTACATGGATAACAAAACATTTTGGAAATTGTAAAAATTTGAATTATAAAAATCAAACTTATCCATGTAGTGAAAAATGCTTTAAATTGGAAAAAAAATTAACAATGAAATACTTAGGAATTGAAATTGACAAAAACTGGACGTTTAAAATGCATATTAAAGAAACGGTAAATAAATTAAGAAAGTTATGTTCAAAACTCTATAGATTAAAAGAAATATTAGATAAGAAACAGAAAAAAATTATTTTTGATGCATGGGTCGTAAGTGTGATCAGATATGGCATTGAGATTTATGGACAGACTTCAGATTATCTACTTGAAAGACTACAAAAAGTTCAAAATAAATTAATTAAGATGTTGTTCGGGGATAAATACAAAAAAATAAAAACGGAAATACTCTTTAAAGAAAACAGAATTATTGAAATAAGGCAAATAAAAAATTTAGTTATTTTAACAAAGTATTACTTTGACAATAAATTTAAGGTAAAAATAAGTAAATCGGGTGAATCAAGAGCTGTAAAAAATAGTTATAAATTACCTGCATGGAAAAATAATTATGGGAAGAGAAGACGAGTGTATTTTATACCAAATTTATTCGATGAAATTCCAAAAGATTTATTAAATTGCATAAATAAAGAGCTGTTTAAGAAGAGTGTAATTGAGCTCATCTTTCTTAATGAAAAATAAAAAATATAAATTTAAAATTATAAAACTAAACGGGGAAAAAATATTGACTTATAACGAAAAGAAATTGTATATTGTTTATTGTATAAATTGTTTATTTGTTATTTGCTGTATAAATTGTTTATTGAAATATTGAATTATGATAATGTAAAAAAAAAATGTATTGATGTTAATAATTTACAATCTACACATGAGTCGTTGTTGTATGGTGACGTGATTAATGTTTCTATTATTCAAAATTACTGTTATCAAACTCACACAAACTGTATTATTACAGTTTCGAGGGTTGCATTTTTGTAACTGTTGAAAAATAAAATTATTATTATTATTATTATTATTATTATTATTATTATTATTATAGTATTCAAGTAAACTTCAAGTAATTCTGCAATAAATTTATTATTATTATTATTATTATGTCATGAAATACAGACATCATTCGAATTTTGCTGAAAATGAGCGATGAACGAATTAGGTGTACAATTGCAGTTAATTCGCATCCAGATTATCTGCACATCGACTTTTTGATGCCTGGATTTTGCACGTCGATGACATCCAAATGATAAGGAATGTGGTGAAAGACGTGTGAGCAACAAATACTGCAAGCTTGCGTACATTGATTTTGAAAAACAATATGAAGCAAAGATCAACGCCAAGGGAGTGCGCGAAGCCAACGGTATAGCTAGTCACCAAGAAGATAACATGGATAAATAAACATGTTATTTAAAGTATGCGAGATGCTGAAGGAGTTTGAGTTAGTTTTTGTTTCAAGCCTAACTCTCGTTTCGCCCAGTCACTTTGACTTACTGAACGAATCTCAAGAATTTGTTCATTGGAACATTGCTTAGTAAGTTGTGTGTATTCCTGTGCAGGGATTTCAAATTTAAACAAAACCAAACAATAAATCACTTACTGTTAGCAGTACCTGAAAGAAAAATAATTCTTCATTAGTCACAGACCCGTAAATACATGATGACTATATCAAGGACCGCGGGAACGGTCCTTACGTAAGCCTCATCATGAACTGCCATGTTAAACATCTAACTTTGAGATCCTATAGTTTTGCCCAGAATTGATGTAGACCAACGAAAATCGGTATTTAAAGTCGTGCCATAAGTATTTCACTGCATTGCAAATTATAATGAGAGCAATTGAACCGTTCGGCTTCCACAGCATGCATTTCTTCTTCTACTTCTTCTTCTTGGGACACTTTACCCTCACCTGGAGATCGAACCAATGAACCAATTTTCAAGTTGTATAGCTTAAAATATTGGTATGGAGTTGGCCTAATTCCTTTCGAATGCTATTTTAATGCAAGTACAATGTTCTTGTGACGGAAAGCTAAATGGTCTCGAAAGTTTGCTCTCACCTAGAGATCAAACCAATGAAATAATTTTAAAGTGACTGCAGTATTTTCGTCCGCAGAGCATTTATTGTTCTACAGCACTGGGCAGAAATCATTAGGTAAAGTAACAAATTTTTGAAAAACGAGGTAAAAACATGAAATTTAGATCAGTTTTACTTAGCAGTACAAATAGAACCAGTCACTGCCCCCCTTATGAAATACCCCCAAGGGCACGAAGTGCCTCCCCCACATTCCCCAGTCTCCCCTCCCAGAGGCTTGGGCAACAAATTTTGCAGATCTAGCTAATAACATGAAATTTGATACACAAGTCATTCTTAGCAGTTCAAATAGAACCAGCAGTGGAACCCCCATGAAGTTCCCCAAGAGAGCCCCCAGCAACCCCCTGTGCCCCCTTACTGAAGATTGACCAACAATTTTTTTGCAAATCAAGCTAAAAACATGCAATTTAATACAGATGTCTTTCTTAGCAGTACAAATCAAACTAGCCTCTGATCCCCATGAAATACTCTTAAGGGCTCTCCTGCCCTCATCGCCCCATATCCCCTCCCACATGCTTGGGCGACAAATTCTTACAGATAAAGTTAAAAACATGAAATGTGGTACACAGTCATCCTTAGCAACGAAAATGGAATCAGCCAAGGAATTAGATGATATAACCCACATCGGCCCTCAGCATCCTCCTGTGCTTCCCCTGAAACATAATTAATAAATTCTTTCAAATTAAGCTAATTCTTAGCAGTATAAATTGAACCAGCCAAGGCAACCCCACGAAATACCCCAAAGAGCCCCTAGTGGCCTCCATGCATCCTCGCTGTGGTTTAACCAACAAATTCTTGCAGATCGAGTTACAAGCATGAAATTTTGTGTGCAAGTCATTCTTAGCAGCACAAAATCGCACCAGTCATGGAACTACCCATGAAATAATCCCAAGGACTCCCATAGTGACCCACCCCCTCATGTTTCCCTTCGTGGGTACCCTGAGGCTTAGCCAACAAATTCTTGTAAATCGAAGTAAAAGCATCAATTTTTCTACACTAGTCATTCTTAGCATTACAAATCAAACAAGCCATGGAACCCCCATGAAATACTCGACAGGGCTACCCCAGAACCCCCTGTGCCCCTCCCTGATGCTTGACCAACAAATTGTTGCAGGTCGAGCTAAACGATTGAATTGTACCATACAAGTCATTCTTAGCAGTTCTCATTGAAACAGCCATGGAACCCCCATGAAATATCCCCAAGGCTCTACCCCCAAGGCTCTCCTCCTTCCTGAGGCTAAACCAACAAATTATTGCAGCTCAAGAAAAAAGCATGAAATTTGGTACACAAGTCATTCATGGTAGTTCAAATCAAACTAGGTACGGAACCCCCTCAAGATACCTACCATGGCACCCCTACCCCTGTGTCCCCTCCCTGCAGCCTGACCAACTAAGTTTTGCAGATAGTGCTAAACGAATGAAATTTGGAACACAAGTTATTGTTAGCAGTACAAATGAAACTAGCAGTAGAACTCCCGTGAAATCCCTTAAGGCCTCTCAGTGTTTCCCTCCTTATTCCCGCTCCATGAAGCTGATAACCGAAAAATTCTTGTTGATCGTACTGAAAACATGTACACCAGTCATTCCTAGCAGTAGAAATCGAACCAACCATGGATCCCATGAAATACGACCAAAGCCTCCACCAGCAATCCCCCTTCTGTGCCCCATAGAGTATCGGTGACCAACAAATTCTTGCTGAACGTATTAAAAAGAATCCTTGTAGCTGAAGAAATCGAATTACCTGCGGAACCCCATGAGACACACTCAGTGCCGCCAGTGCCTCCCTGTCTTTTCCCTAGCTAGCTCGATTTAAGGGCTAAGAAATGAATTTAGTACCAAATTTCTTTGCTCGTTCTACCTCGTTGTGCATGATTAGCCCAAATTCTGGCCCGTAACAGACGTACAACACCTGGAGAACGACCCAATTACTGATGATCGTGTTTTATACTTTAAAACGAAGGTATGAAGAAGGCCTAAGGCTTTTGAACGCCATTTGAATGTGACTACAATTGTTATTGTTCTTCTTGTTGGTAAAGTTTTGTTCTCACCCAGAAATCGAACCAAAGAACCGATTTTTTTAATTTTTATAACTTAAAACTTAGTATTAAAAAAGGTGATTACAACATTCTTTTCCTTGTTATTCTTGCTCGAACAAGAAAAAAACAATAGATATTAGTATTAAAAATGTTTAGGAGCATAAAAAATATGGATGTAAGCTTTAAAAAACTTAATGCTTTAATGGAACAGATACTAGAAAAAGACACGTAAGCCATCAGCGTCGCAGTAATATGTGTAAAAGAAGCTCCATCTTGGTGTTTTGGATGCTGGAGATTCTTTTACACGTGTTAGTGCGACACTGATGGCTTACATGTCTTTTTCTAGTGTCTGTTCCTTCAAAGCTTTAAATGTGTTAAGGCTTACATCCGTATTTTATACGCTTAAGCGTTTTTTAATACCTATTTGGTTTTGTACTTGCTGAAATTAGCCATAATGTGTTAGGCCAGTGTAGTTATGAATTGACAGTTCATATCAAGCAAAAAATTATTGAACTGAACTGATACATTCAGTTCAGTTAAAAGTAATCCTCTAAGCTTCTCCTATAATAAATAAAAATTAGTAATTCTAACTGTATTGGATGAATTCTTGTATTATTGAATTCGTTGTCAAGTTAAGGACTAATTTGTAGTCAGTGTTGGAGGTATGTGACGACCTTAAAACCTAAACAGGTAGGTAGCACCTCACATGTAAAATACCTGTCTGCTATAGGAAATACCCTCAGTGTATTTTTCAAGTGCTTTTAATTGTTCAGTATTTGTCTCTAAAGAACTCGGCTGTTAATGAAAACATAATGCATATTGGTTAAAGAAAACAAATTTTAAGAACAAAATTAGTTTACCCAAAAAAAAGCTTTCAGTAGAACTACGTCAGACCAAACCAACTCGCTTCTTCCATTAAAGCAAGGAGGGCATAACATAAACAGACTTGAATTACATGTCACTCGTATAAGACATGATTACTTTACCAAATATAGGAAACAGTTCTGCACCAGAGGGTGCCCATCTTACGACCATGGCCGTGTTTATCATTTTCTCTTTTTCATGAAGTATGCCTTTCTCTTGTGTGAATGGCTATCCTATGATCAAAGAGCTCCCCTTCGTTGTTGCAGCAGTGACAGAGTGACAAAAATACGTGCTATTTATAGAAGATTCGGAGCCCTGACTTAGAGAACAAAAGAATATTGCCAGCATACGGAAAAAGAGAAAGCACCAATGTCTCATACAGTGAAGAGATTTCCGTACACAACATTGTGAACAACGATCTACAAATGATTTGTTAAGATTCAGCAAGAAACGTGAGGTTTTGGAATTAAACTGCTTTTTTTGAGAAAGCCCCGGCAGATTTTAATACATGTGTGCGTGTGAAGTTCTTACTGCATTAAACGAAAGAGACGGTCAAATTTTAGTTACTATCATATTTTTTGTTAAAGAAACAAACTTCATCTACAATCAAATTCTTTAATATTAATTTCACAAGCTGTGGTATTTACGGTCTTGTGTCTGATATAAGCACAGGAAAAGTATTTTAACTCCGTATATTTAATAATTATTGTAATTTGACAATAGTTTTTAGGCACTGATTAAAAAATAACTTCAGAAAAACATTAATGATAAACTTTAAAAAATTGCCGATTGGTTTATTTTAAATAGATTGTCTCTCAACATTGAAATGAACTTTATGATTTTTAGAATCCAACAAAAATATCTTGCAACCACGTCCCATAATTTAGTAGTAAATAAATGCAAATTATAAGAAGTCTAAACATTACCTTTTTAGGCCTAAAACATTTCCCATACCTTAATTGGATTGCCTACATCAGCCTCATGTCCAAAATATTTTTTAAATCGTTGGGGGGGGGATTGAGGCTTAATAGCACTTCGACAACTTGATCATTAGCGCCAACCTCAGTCACAGTGCAGTGGTCCGGGTTGCCACTGCACCACACATTACAGAGATGTTATTCAAACCCCTAATCTAAATCTTGTCATATATCTGTACCTCCTGCAAAAATTGAAAAACACCGGACAGGAGGACAGACTTATCGCCCAACTGACGCGCAATGTCATGCGGAAGACGGAAACGACGGCGAACACCATCAAGATAGCGACAATCAACAAGTAAGTGCCGGACCGTAAGTGGCCGTCGACACCAAAAACATTCAGGAGGGTCAACCCCCCGCAAAACGAAACAGTGATTAAGTCGGGTGTGACCAATAAGCAAACGGGCCAACACAACCTCCTCACGACGACTGCGGCGACACGCCGAGCGCCACTCCTCGACAGTGCCTTTAATGGCCCGTAATTAATTACCATCCTGTCTGTCCCACAAGGTTTGCCAAAAAGCGTGTAACCTCAGACGCAGAGTTGGAAGGCGTCTGAGGGAACAAGGCTGAGATCCCTACCAAGAGGGCCAAAAAGGGCCCCCTTCGCAGCAGAATTAGCTTGCTCATTCCCTGCTATCCCAACATGGCCCGGGATCCAGCAGAAAAGCACGGAAAAGTCGTTGGTATTCTAAAGAGAGAAGAGTTGTCGTCTGTATGTCCTACACAACTTTATTATGCAATTATTCAACCATATCTAAATCGTTGTACATTTGTCTGGATGAGTACGTCGATTACAAATAAACGACGACAATTAAAACTTCCAAAGAAAGTTGTCTAAATCATTCTATACCGTCCTTAAAAATACCATAGTCACCCACATTTTTAAACTTAACATATATCCTATTCATGCTATTATTACTACAGAACTGGTGTCTATATTTACAAAAACAGACGCAATCTTGCGAAGTTCAATTTTAACGTACAGTATTAGACAATGAAATTTAGACAGTTTAGAAGGGTAGCTACAATTCTACATTGATTAATCATGCCTGGTTATGGAAAATGCTTAAATATTATGAAGTTATGAATTCAATAAACGAATAATAATAACCGCAAAATAAATGCAATATTATATCTCCTATTGCAACTGAAAAAAAAATTTGTTGAACACAGAATGAAGTCAGTCAATCACATAAACTGCAAATCTCTACTATGGAATCTGGATAGGCCAAGAGAATGTGGTGGTTTCTTCACAGTCTCAGAAAAAAAAGATCGTTATGCGTGACAAAACGTATCTTTAAAGTCTTAAATTAACTTTAAAAGTATTCCCCCATATAGTTATAAATATAAAATGAGCAATATTTTTAAAATTTGATTTTTAAAATTTAAAGTCGATTTTGCGGTTTTGTTTTATAGAAATGCATTCAAAAAACGTTGAATTTAGGAATAAAAGAAGCCATTGAAAGACAAGCCTCGGGGGGAGGGGGAGGAAACCTGGAAAAAAAGCCAATGGGAAAAAAGAAGAGAAAGATTGCCGTGGAAGAAAACCACAGGGAAACAGGAATGGACAAACAGCCAAAGGACAAAAAATGCCGTGAAAAAAAGACACGGGAAGTAACCGTAGGAAAATAGCCAGAGTAAAACAATCTGATGAAAAAAACTTATAAGAAAGAAACAGCAGAAGGAAAAAACCATTTCCTAGTGAAATTTCTTACCTAGGTTTCTTTAATATCTTTGTAATGCGTGGTGGAGTGGTAACCCGGATTACTGCACTGTGGCTGCAGTTGGCACTAATGACCTATTTGTCGACACCCCATTAAGCCTCAATTCCCTCCCCCAACCCAACCAATGAAAACAAAACACTGAAGAAAACAGTAAACAGTTGAATTTTCCATCGGTTCTTGTGTGGCCTTTTTTTCGTGGCTTCTTTATCCTTTGACTTTTTTTTCAGACGGCGTTTTTCTTCTGTAGCTTCCAATATTAACTTCAATATTAAAGCGAATTTGATTTCAACGAACACAAGCCCCTACTCCCTTATATATATATATATATTTGGTTGGTTTCGGGCGGGGATTGCCCAAGCCTTCTCCACCCCCCCCCCCTTTGGTGATTCTGCCGCTGGTTCAGTCAATAGTTAAAGGAAAAGGAAAACTAAGCCCCACATTACCGGAATTATTTTCATTCGCAGCTTGTATTTTGTCGGTGAATATTTGTTACCAAAGTAATGTCATTAAAGCGAAAACCATCACTATTTTCTCACACCCACGAAAGACTAAAGTCCATTATGCCAATGTTTAAACTGCACCAAGCCTTGCCTTATCCATACTAAATCATTGAAGCTCAGTCTGCAAATCTTCGCTTCCTTAAACCATCTTTACCCACGTGCGAGAAATGGACTAATTATCCAAAAGTGTCTAACAGCTAATACGAACTTAGTGTCGTAATTATTCGTCGTAACAGTGTATCATTGACCGAACCTGCAACATGAAATACGCATATTCGTCTTTTCTGAAAGCAATATCTTAAAACAATCGAACTTTCGCAGCCAATGACGCCCTAAAGGAAGTAATCCATACAGGAGCGTAGTAGAGAAGCCAACATTTTTCGGTCTATCATTTTATCGTCCATGTACATGTAGCTAATGTACATGTAGCGTAGCATGTAGCTGTGGAAACATTCTAAAATGTCACCACATCGTTACTAGAACTACCATCAGCAAGATGTCTTTGGTTGGTCAAGTATCCACCATCTAAAATCCTATTCATCCATACATTAAAACCCAGAACCTAAGAGTCCACAGTTTTAAAAAAACATTACTTTAGGCACTGTCTTACCAATGCCAAATTATTAAATTGAGTATCTCCCTCGTTTTTTAAACAATAGAAAAGGGGTATTTTTGGCGCATCAGCCAATCACAGCCTGCTGATTCTTATAGGTGCTATGACCTACCAAGCAGGTGATTATTAAGTGTGCAATAAGCGATAATCAAAGATAGTTGGCAACACACTACCCAGAGTCGCATACTTAAACGTGCTAAAAAAGGCTTAATGCATCACTTTTTAAAGAATGAGAAGATAAATAAAGTAAGTGAGATCGGTGTTAGATTACATTTGAATAGCGTTCGATTGAACGTTGATTTCTAAAACTACTTCTTGTTCGGACTGCTGCTAAATAGCGACTGAAATGGTAATTCGAAAATTGGTGACAGAATTGATCGTTAGGCCCGATTCGTTTATTGCTACTGTCGGTATCGCATTACACCATAATTAAAACACTTCACAGGAGCTATACAATGCACTAACACGTCTATCATGCATTGTCATTCCAGGAGTTATTTTAAACGTATTTAATAGCCAGACTGTATTCGTTTCCATAGCACCCATAACAGAGAGTAACAAGCTGAAGCTTGGACGGGAATTGAACTGGCGTCCAACAGTGCAGTGGCAAATATATTTGTGATTAGATAAATAAAAATAAATAACGAATATGGATGTAAAAACGCATAGCTAATTTAACAGATAATAAATATTTAGTATAATTTGATTACCACGTAAAGATAACCTTATTTCTGAAAACAAGTTTGCCAAGAAATTGCTTTGCCCCATAGTTTTCTATTCAATCTATCCTTTGGAGCATGACAAACTTCAATCTGTCTGGAATACCACGAATGCTTACCAATCTTTAAGAAAGGTGATGAGGCAAACCTATTAAACTACAGTTTTATCTGGAATCAATCGTGAAATCGGTTATGCTGATGTATTTGATAACAATGATCTAATCAAGGACAACCAGTTCTGTGTTTCTTGCTTGGTTGGTCGTCAACATGTCAGGTTTTGGCACACAATGATTTATGGACCTGTATTCTGTTCGCAGGCGGGCCCACAATATTTTTTATATTGACTTCTGTAAAAGAGCGTTGGAATAAGTGGTTCATTCAAAATTGGTATATAATGTTCAACGATTGGATTTTGCTGGTTTGCTTTTAAAATAGATTAAGACTTTTCTTGGTGGTAGAGCACAGCGAATACTCGTTAGCGAGGTTTTTATACTTTTGCTGTCATAACTGGAGTCCTGCAGAGGTCGTGCTGGGACCACCTTTATTTGTTCTTTATCCAATCGACCTTTCTTGCAATCCCTAGAATGCCCCGCAGTTGAAACTCGCAGATGATATGAAGTTGGGTAGACGTATTACTGACGTGGACACTGATTCACTGAGTCCAGAGTAATAAGATTGACTATGTCTCTGAATGGAGCGAGCGCTCGCAGCTACCACTCTGAACTCAGAAATGCAATACCTTTCACATTGGTCATCAAAACGAAAGGCTGCAGTATCAATTAAAAGACCAACTTCTACCTCATGTACACGGAGTATATGACTTGAGGAACTGCTTGACCATTAATATTAAGCCACCAGTGCAGCGTAATTTTATCATTCCTAAAACGTTTCGTAAACTAGCCATTGTGAACCATTGTTCACCTCTCGTATTATCAGATTAAAAATTTGGGCTTTCAATATATTTATCAGACAGTTGGAGTATGCAAGCCCAGTATGGTTTCCTGTACCATTGTGAGACCTCGACAGTGTCGAGTTTGTCCAGCGAAATTAAAAAAACCTTTCTTATGAAATGCGCTTATCACGTGTCTGGCTACAATCCATAGAATTGCACACTTCACATACTGCACACCGATCTGTTATTGACCTATTTCGGGGAACTCATCTTTCATTGTGTGTATGTTGTTTTTTTAGGTGACCAATAAAACATATTTTGCAACCACTTTCCGAAAATTAAATCTGTCTCTTGTATGCATTGTGGTTTTTTCATCCGGGGGACAACTGGACTGTTTTTTGACCTATTAGTTTGTTTGTGGTTCTTTGCAATGGAGCTGCTTTTTTGAACCCTCCCATTGTATTACCACCAGGGGCTAAAATGCAGGTTGAAATGTAGAAGTAGCATGCGGTGCAATGACGTTCTGCTGAATGCTTTCGAATTGAGTTGTGCGGGATCAACCTCAGAAATTTCTTAAAGAAACCAGAATTTGTTACACTACAATCTCGCTAGGGCATTATTCGTTTTAAATTTAACGTGACTCGGAAAACAGTAAGTGGTAAACCCTTCTGTTGGATCCCTACCACTTTGTGGTTAAACTATATTGTTTTTATTATTATTATGTAGATGGAATACAGACATGATACGAGCTGTGAGAAAAAGGGTGATGGACAAACTGTTCGTAACAATTCAAGTTAATTAGCGTCCAGAATATCAGTACATCAATTTTCGTATGTTCGGGATACTGCATGCAGATTAATCCAGACATGATAAGTAAAGCGCTCTGCAACTTGTGAAAAACAATTACCGCAAGTTTTTAAACACCGACTTTGCAAAACAGAATGAAGTGTGGATCAACGCCAATGGAGTGAGTGAAGCGAACGGTATGGCTAGTCACCATGAATGTAACACAAATAAATAAATAAACGTGTTATTTACAGTATGCCAGATGCTGACGGATTTTATGTAAGTTATTGTTTCATAACCCCTGGAAAGGGGACCTTGGCAAAGTCCCCGCCAGGACTAACGGCCAGGGTAGCGTGAGAAGCTACCATGCTCCTTCAGCGGCTATGGGATGTATTCTGGCTAATTCTGGACAATCTTTCGGCCCTGACGATGATCGGAGGTTTCCTGGGATCGAATCCCGGGCTGGCACCTCCCTTTACCAGATTTCTTCTTCTCTAAAAATAATCTGGTAATGTTCAAAATTGAGCCGGTTCAGCCATACAAGCATTAATTGCTTCGGCTGACATAAGGGTCGTCAAAATTTAAAAAAAATGTATATAAAAAAATATATCTATTTTCTAGTTTCCCTTCTCTCTTCTACTTTCTCAACGAATCTCATGAATTTGTTCACTGGAAAATTCATTTCCTAGTAAGTTATGTATTCTTGTGTAGAGACGTAAAAATGCAATCGAAACCAAAGGATAAAAAACTTACCACTAACACTGCCTGAAAGAAAGATAATTCTTTATTAGACATAGACTTGTACAATACATTGATAACTATCATTTTATACTTGCTGAATTTTTGCACTAATGTGTTAGGCCAGTGTAGTTATGGACTTGTCAGTTTACGTCAAGCAAAAATTGGTTGAACTGACTTATTCAATTCAGCTCAAAGCAATCCCTTACATTTCACCTTTAATAAATATAAATTATCGATTCTCACTGTATTGGGTGAATTATTGAATTAATGGATACGTTGTCAAGTTTTGGTAAAATTTCTGGTCAGTATGCGAAGAATGTAACTACCTGAGTGTCACAAGTATAGTTAAAACCACGAATATGAATGTGGCACCTTACCTGTAAAATACCTGAGTGCCATAGGGAATTCTCTCAAAGTATCTGTTTAGTGTTGTTAAATGTGCACTATGTGTTTCTAAAGGGATCGGGTGCTAATTAAAGTATAATGAAAAATGCCTAAAGAATGTAATTTTGAAAAACATAATTAGTCTATCCCCAAAAACGTATTCAGACCAAACCCTATCTAGCTTTTTGCACTGAAGCGAGGAAGGCGTGGCTCAAGCAGACAAAAGTTAGACTTGCAATCACTCGCATCAGACATGCGTACCTTACCGAAAATGGCAAACAGTTACGTCCTAGATGGTGCCCGGCTCATGGCAATGGTTTGTCCATGTTTATCACTTACTCGTTTTATGATGTAATCCTTTCTGGTGTATGATTGCTATCCAATGAACGGCAGGCTGTCCTTCATTGTTACAGTATTCATGGCGTGACAGAAATGAGTACAACTTCTTGACAATTTGGGTCCCTCATTTCAAGAAACGCACAACCAGTAAGTTGTTTTCTGGTTGTCGAAGAGTTCAAATGTAAACAATACAGCCCTACACGCAAGTAAATTTATTGGTTCAAAGAACAAAATATTTTTTCCTGTATATTGAGTAACGAGAAAGCCTCAATATCCCATACAGTGAAGATATTCCTGTACACAAATTTGTAACGAGACTAAAATGATTTGTATGCTGCAGTAAGGAAAATAAGGTTTTTTTTATATAGAGCTGATCTTCAGATAAAGATCCAGTAGATTTTGGTATATGAGTGCATACAAACGTCTTTATGCATTAAAAACGACGGCCTTATTTTGCTTTCTTACTTTATTATTATTAGTTAAAGCAACAAACTGTGTTTTGTACACTATATAACTTTTAATTCTATTATTCGTTTTTTCAATTCTAGTAATAAATACTAGGATTAGTTGAAGGCTGTGTGTTATTCAAAGTGGATTCTCGACTTCCACTTTATCAATCCCATCCCTCCTACAAATAAAAATAATACAAGATGTCGGCCAATAAGTTTATAGCTTGTTATTAGGCCCAAGCGGCAGATGTTAAGTGGAAGGTTTCACCACCATCAGGAACAGTTGTTTTTTGCCGCATGAGGGAGGAAACCGGAGTACCCAGAGAAAACCCTCTTGCAACGGGCGGGAAATAACCAGAGAAAAACCCGTACATATGCACTTCCCTTCCCGTGATCGAACCCGGGTCGGTACGAAGCCAGAGATGTACAGCTGGGACCAAGACGCCTATCGAATCTGACGCCCCAGTGCTCGCAGCTACCCGTGCTAACCGTACACTCAAGCGTTTTTCGTAATTCAATATTTTTAGGCACATACTGAACTAATTATTGAAACTTGCAAGCTGTTTGAGCTCTCTGTTTCATATGGTGTAGTCGTTTGGAACATCCTTTAACCTTACCTTGTGATTTTAATATTTGATTTATTATTACTTAGCATCAGATATAGGCGTGTCCCAGACACCTACTTATAGGTAGTTGATTAACGTCAATGACTGCACAAAGCTGTCCAGAGCTGGGCAGTCAGTAATGGTTTTCGATTTTTTTCTGGACAAAACAGTGTGTGTCCACTTTTGCCGTCAACAAACACAGCCTCCATATTCTGGCCTGAACTTGGGTCAGGGAAAGATTTCCTGGGTCATGTTTCCTGGGTCTTGTGTTCAATTTTAGATTGGCTTGGCTTTCACACTTGTACCAACTCAAAGACATGGCTTTGCAGGTGCTTAACATTTTATGCTCTTTGCAAGGCACTTCATGGGGGTGCAGATCGTTCTGCCATGTTATGCTTCTAACGAGCCGTAGTTCGCAACAAACTTGATTATACAAGCATGGTCTATAGTGACTAGACTGTCGCATGGTCTATAGTTTAGCTAGTTACTCGACTGTCCAGATTTTTGACATTGTGCACAACAGTGACCTGCGTACGGCAGCTGGGGTATTCGGACATATATAGTGGTCAGCCTGTTTGCTGAAGCCTAGGAGCCACCTTTTCCCCAGCCTAGTCATTTAGCTTGCTGTGTGATTGTGAGCTGTGCTATCCAGTCCTGCTTTGCCCAAGGGTTTTTTTTACGTGATTTTCAGGGAGGCAGACGTGGGGTGTAAGGATGATTACCACAATAGGCTCCTGCAGTTCTGCGGGGAGATGGCTCTTGAAATGCCCCACATCTTGAGACGTGAGGAAAAGCCAGTGGCCCGTTGGCGTTTCCCACGTGACATTTTCACATTCAGTAAGACAGTCCCCCTAAAAAGTTCCATTCCGCCAGCAAGGCACTTGCAGGAGTTCTAGTGATGGTGGATATCAGCGACTTTTCACTGATGGATCGAAGTCATAGCTTGGCGTGGCACTTGCTTGTGTGCATGAGGGAGTGACTCTTTCCCTTTGCCTTCCATCAGGCTACTCTGTGTTTTTGGCAGAGCTGTTGGCTCTCGGTTTGGCTGGTGAATCAATCCTTAATCTTTGTCATCATTTTATCATCTTTAGTGATTTCATGAGTGCCCTGGAGACCTTGGCTACAAACAAGCTTCGGAGCCCCTAGACACAGTAAGCCACACTCTGCTTTCACACTTCCCTGGCCAGTGGAAAACTGATTTTTGACTGGATCTCGAGCAGTGTTGGGAAAGCTGGGAATGAACAAGCTGATTCTGCAGCAAAAGGGACTGTTTTTGGTCTTCTCGATAAGAATCTGCGCATGTTCCCTAGGACGCCTTTCCCGTTGTACGTCTAAGATTGCAAGCTACTCAGCAAGCTTATGGGACAAACAAGACAGCCATAAGTTGCGGGCTATTAAAGACATTGTCTAGGAATGGCTCATAGCGTGTCGCCGCAGTCATTGGTGAGAGGTGTTGTTAGCTTCACTCCATTATTGCTTCGTTTTTTATAGGGGTTTTCCCTCCTAAATGTCATTGGTGTCGCCGGCCACTGTGTGTCACGCTCTTGTTGATTGGCACCATCTTAATGATGTCCGTCGCTATTTCAAACTGCTAATGTTACAGTGATGAGGGTGGAGGGACGTTTCAAATTAAATAAACTGAATTAATGGGCGTTGATGCCAGGATGTGCGATGTTTGATCGTGCTCTTTGCAGGTGAATCATTTACAGTTCTGAGGAGAGACTAGGTTATTGCATTATGGTGGATGGTAATTTGTTTGAACATCTGACTCCATCGAGCGAGTAAAGCATTTTTGGTTGCTTTCAGACCTTTCTATATATAGGAGGAATAAAGTCTTGGATTCCTTATTCATTTCATATTCGTTTCATTCTTGCCACAAAAGGTTGTTAAATATAAAAATATACACGAAGCTAATAATATTTATCTGTTCGGGAATTAAACTGTTATTTGCTTGTGAGTTACATTTTTTTATATTTCAACTTTTTATGGATAGAATCAAAGCAGTTCTTCGTTCGATATTTCTAATGTTTACCACTAGAACTCGCATGGATTTTTTTAGCTGTTATTGTATGTTTTTATTTACAGCACTGTCATGATACGTTTTATAATAAGGTTATCATCCGTGTTCTTTTCCTACCTTAATGGTTTACAAAAGAACAGGATAAGTAGCCCATCTAACTTCAATTTTAATGATCAAATTACTTAGCCTTTTTTCACAAGGCTGGTGAACGTATTATTAAATGTGTTTCCACTAATACATTCTGTCAATATAGTCTCTTTCATTACCTCAATATTGATTCTTTTTGTTGCTGATACTTTTGTTGATATTGATACTGTTTCTTTACTTGGGATGGGGCAAGGTAGGCTAATGGTTAGAATTACTGCCTCATATGCCAAAGGACCTGGTTCAGTTGCGGCCTCAGCCAACCCTGGCATTTTCGGGAAGATGCGCTCTGTGATATCTTGTGCTCGTGTTGATTGTGACATGTAAAAGAAACTAGAAATTTCCAATGTTATTTACCTAGCACAACTGTCCCAGTCCTTATGTGGCAATGGCTAAGTATGGATATGCATCAAATGTTTAAGCTAAAGTTGTTTCATTACTTGTATTATTACCGATATTGCTGCTATTTGGTGCCGACACTGTAGCTGATATTGATGTTTTTTTCTAATCAATACTGTTTCCAATACTAAGGCAAATACTTAAGCCAATACTGGTGCAAATAAATGCGCCAATACTGATGCCAGTACTGTTGCAGACATTCATGCAGCTTTCTTTCTGCGTCAGTTACCATTATTGATGATTTCGTTACCGATACTGGTGCCGATATTTTCAAAGACATTAGTAGTTTTTTCTTGCCGATGCTGCTGTCAATATTGGTTAACTTTGTTTCTGATAGTTTCACGGTATTGATGCTTCTCATTACCAGTAGTGTTATTGTTATAACTGCTTTTCATTACCAACACTGTAGTTATATTGATGCGGTTTTCGTTACCGATACTTTTGTTTTTAATAATATTTTTTATTACATATACTGCTTACGATATTGATGCTTTCTTGTTACCGTTACTGTTACCAAATGATCCTGTTATGTATTGCGACCCTTTTTGATATTGACGCTTTTTGAGTCACATTTTAGGCCGCTCAAATGCACGTCATATTCTTAGAGTAACCAGATTGAGTGGAATGGAGTTCATTCCTCGTTGTTTCATGTGTATAAAAAAACGTTTATTTTCGTTTCCTAAAAAAAACTTGCTAAAATCGCATAGCCATATATTCACTGCTACTTTTTTAGTTTCATGACTTCAGACACTTTCTTTTCGATAGTCTTTCATGGTATTCCATTACAGGCATTACAAAATATATCTACATTATAAGATCTAATTAAACAAAACTGATCAAAATTTTTAATTTTTAATGTTTGTCCATTGTTAACGTATTACATTCTTGTAGGCAGGTGAGTCATACGCCTTCTGAAGTCATCAACATAAGGATAACATAATCAAATATTTCAATATATGTATTTTGATACTAAAGGATGTTATATTAGTTTTTAGTAAAATGATGCCTCCTGACCGACTATTAAAAACCACAAGTGCATTCAAAGTCAAAATTTAATGTTAAACCGGTTATTTCTAGTCTTGGTTATAATGAAATATAATTTAAGAGAATAAAAACATTTTATTGATAAAGCAACAGGAGCTTCCTGTATCAGACCCCACCGTTGATGATAGCTCTGATACTGGCAGAAATTGTTGCCGCAGCATCATTTTAATGTTTTTATTCTCTTAAATCATATTTTAATGTGACCAAGACCAGAAATAAACGGTTGAAAATTAAATTTCAACTTTGTATGCAGTTATGGTTTTAATTTCCGGTCAGAAGGTTTCATTTTATTTGTACCCTTTATCAACAAATTAAAATTTGAATAGTTGTGTTACCTATTGTTTTAAAATTCATCTTTGTTTTTCTCCTGTCACCTCGACTTACTGACACAGTCCTATAAAGTTGTTCATTGGAAAAGGGGCGATGGAGTTGTATGTATTCATGTACAGTGACATTAACATGCTAACGAAACCTAAAGATAAAACACTTACCGGTAGAACCTGAAAAGGAATAATTCCATAAAAATCACAGATTTACCCATTGAAAATATAACAAATTTAATTTTGTTACTTGAAAACTTCAGCCAGAATATGGTATGCCAGTGTAGTTTTGGCTTGTCAGTTCAGTTCAAACGAAAATTAGAGCAGATTCACTTCAAAATTGTCAATAATAATAAACCATACGAATAATAAAACAGTTCATGTAGCCCAAACAAATTACACTATAATGTACTATAGTTTTTGCGCTTGCAACACTTCAGCTAGATTATGTTAAGCACTGTGTCTGTATATTTTCCTCTCAGTTCGGTTCAAGGAACAATTCTGACCGTTAGACTTCGAACTCCTCAATAATAATGAACAATTAAAAAACAAAAGAAAACTAAAACAAATTATATTAGCCAAATGAATTACCAGAAACAAAAAAAAAGTTTTTAAAGGTTCCTCTGTAGAAGAATTTTACCACTTCGTGTTTTGCGTTATAATTTCAAGATGGTGCTTCCGACACCAACAAAGTATTAAACACCACGGGGATCTCTTTCGGACCTGGCAATTTTCTGTCTAATTTCCAACCAGTCCTACTGATATCACTGAGAATTCGGACGAGTCATAAATGATGTCAACTATGACTCGTGCGATTCCTTTATGTTCTCAGTTGGACTGAATTCTTTAATGTACTGAAATCATAATGACGCCATTTACAACTTGCCCTCGTTATGCAGCCTCCATCAATCAAGTCAAGCCCATCTCGTTAAAACTATAATCCGCCCGAGCTGAGTTGATGCTAGTTTCTTCTCCAATTTTTAAGAATCATTCCCTTTTCTTCCATTCCTCCAGTTACCATACCCAAATCTACCAGCACCGATTTCGAATTATGAGGAGAAAAGATAAAAATACAAGAGGTGAAGGTGGTAAGATCGGAAGATGATCTACAACTACAAAATGGTGTCCAAGTATAAAAACATAATCTTTGAAACACATGCAGAAGTGAAAGGTACAATGTAAAGTGATTTTGGAAATAATATAAATTTAAAAATTATTCATGTAAATATTAGGAGTTTAGGGAAAAACTGGTAAGTACTGAAATAGAATATAAAAGAAACAAATATAAAATGGGATATTATAGTTCTGACAAAAATAAATATAAAGAAAACGGAAGCAATAATTTATGAATTGAATGGCTATACTAGCCATTACATAACAAGAGAACACACAACACGAGGAGGTCTAATAGTGAATACAAATAAAAATCTTAATATTGAAGGAAATAAAATAGAAAATTTAACTATTGAAAATAATGATGGATTTGAATTGACATTAATAAAAAATGTGCATAGGTATAGACTGATTGCAATATATAGAAGACCAGACCAGTTTTAAAATTTTCTTAAAGGGCTGAAGAAAATTTTAAAACCAAGGAGTACAGGAAAATCAAACGAGAATATAATTTTTTTAGGAGACATAAACATTGATATTTGGAAAATGGAAGATAGTACAATAGATAAATATGATTAAAACAATATCGATTTTTATGAGAACATGATGCTTTGAAAAAGTAATAGAATATTTCACAGGAGAGGAAATTACGACATTGAATAATACAAATAAATTGCAAAAATCGTGTATACGTAAAACTAATAAATAATGATTGGGACGTAAATGGCGGAACAATAACGTTGACTATTCCAGATCACTATTTCACCTTGTGTTGGATAAGGCAACCAGATGAAAACAATAAAAAAAGACAACATGAAGCTGATAATATTAAAATGAAGTACATGCAAAAAAATAAAATAAAAAAATTGCAAGATCAAAATTGGGATGTTCAAAAGAAAATAAACTGTCCAAATATAATGTACAATAAAATTTAAAATATTATAAAAAACATGTAAAATTAAAAGATACAGGAAAAAACAAGATAAGAAAAAAAGAATAAAAACGGAGAGAACAGAAAGGAAGGGATAACCAAAGAACTAATATATCTGATTAATAAAAAAATGAAACTTTGAAAGGGTTTACAGAAACAGGACGGAAGTATTAAAACAGAAATTCTAAAACAATATCGAGAGTTAAAAGCAAAACTAAGTTTGAAAATTAAAAACTGCAAACAAGCCTTTTTTTAAATGAAAGTAGAAGAGGCTGAAAATAAAAATAAAACAATATGGGATATAATAAATGAAATAAATGGAAAGCAGAAGCATAAAGAAAATACTAATGCATCATTAATTAAAACATTTCAGGAAGTAGAACTGCAAGGGCTAAGAAATGATTTTAACAAAAATTTTCCTAACCAAGTCCCAACCCTAAGAAAAATTGTGAAAAGAAATTACAGAACTAAAGAAGGAGTGACCATTAAAATACTAGTTATAATAATAAAATAACTAGGAATAATAAAAAGTCAATGTATATACAGCAAGCAACCCCGAAACAAAATAACACAAATTATAACTGAAGAGATGGCTTTATAAAAACTAACTTAAAAATCTAAAGAAAATACATAAATTTTTATTGGCGAATTAATTAACGTCATGATAGACAAAGAAATTTGCCCAGACCAATTAAAAATACAAGTACTGAGACCTATACATAAAAAGGGAGAAAAACACAATAAAGACAATTACAGACCTATCTCACTGCTTTCAGTAGTAGATAAAACAATAGAAAAGTATTTTTCAAATAAATTAGAGAATTTTTAGAAAAATTTAGTTTATTAAACAATATACAATATGGATACACAGAAAAGAAGGGAACGGCAAATTTATTAGTGCAGATAAACGAAATAAGCACAAAAACACTAAACAAAAAAATATGAAGGTACAATATTGATAGACTTACAAAAATTTTCGACACCTTTGATCACGAGAAATTAATAATAAAATGTGAAATTCTTGGATCAAGAGGCAAAATTTAAATCTTATCAGAAGTTACTTAAGAAAAGAAAAGTTACAATAAAAGAAAAGTTACAATAAAAGAAAAGTTACAATAAAAATACAAGATGAATATAGTGGTTACCAAGAAATAAATTTTGGGGTACCACAGGGATCTGTCTTGGGACCATTGCTATTCTTTATATATGTTAACAACATTCATGCCTATGTAAATAAAACCTCGTTATACCCGTTCGCAGATGACACAATAATAATTTCGATAAATTGTAACTATGAAGAGATGATTGGCAATTTACAAAATGATCTTGACATGATTAACGAATGGCTTATAGAAAATGAACTCTACATAAGTGAAGAAAAAACCGTGCAGTTAGACATAACATTTCTAACACAAAATAAATATTATAACTCATTAAGAAAAATAAATTACACCACGTAATAACAAAATAAATAAAAAATTAAGAAATCTTGATACTCTAAATGGGGAATACAAATGCGAATTGAAGGTAAATCCTGGCTATGCATAAAATTTCACAACACTGGAAAATTAAAAACTAAAACTAAAAACCTTTAAAGTAAATGAATTATAACAATTTAACAAATAAATGAATAAATGAATATATGGATAACCTGCAGAATGTTACACTAGCCTACTACAAATTGCTACAAGTTAATATTACTCTGTATTGTAATGATTATTTATTTTCTGTTTTTGTATTGTTTTGTATTTATGTGCTGCCTCTCATACAAGCTCTCGAGCTTCGAGAATTCTGTGCAATAAAGTATTATTATTATTATTATTATTATTATTAAGAAATATTTGGTAAAGAAGCTACCTTAGAAAATAATATTGCAGATCATTATTTTACAAAGTGCTGGTTATGGAACCCAGCGATAAACAAAACTGGAAACAGCAATACTTCAGTGTCTAAAAGTGTGACATACATATGACCACAGAAAGGTTGTTGAAGAATTAAGTAATGTTAAATGGGAACATCTTGATAAGATAAAGTGTGTTGACTTGATGTATGAAGAAGTAAATCAACAAATAGCAACCATATACGAAAAACATAGGACAGAAAATACAAATAAAAAAGGAACAAAATCGAAGGAAAGAATGGATAACACCCGAAATTATTAAACTTATAAACAAGAAAAATAATATGGGAAAAATGGAAAAGTTTAGAAAAAAATTGATGAGCAAGAATTAAAAGATTATAAAGAAATTAAGAACTTAGTACATAAAAAATAGTTCAATGTAAACAAAATATCTGTAGGAATAAGATAGAAAAGGGTATGAAAGGAAATAAAACAATGTGGGAAGTAGTAGGTGAAATGACTGGAAGTAATAAGAAAAAAACTAACTATTGATCCCAATATAATCAGTAATTTCCGAAACAATAGATTAAATGAAGTTCGAAATAAATTCAATGATAACTTTTCAGAGCAGGTACCTACCTTAAAGAAAAAATATGCAAATAAAATAAAGATTTATACAAAACGAAATCACTACAATAATGTGTATCAGAAACAAATGGAAAATAAAAATAAAAGCACAAACTCAATGATTATTGATCGTACAACACAAAAGGAAATAATTGAAATTATACAAGAGTTAAATGATCAAATGCACAGGTATAGATGGATTCATAACAAGTGACTTTAAACATACTAAAGAAAATACAGCAGTATTTATATGCAAATTGATAAATAAAATGATTGATAGTGATGAATGGACAGATCTTTTGAAGATTCAAGTATTAGGACCAATACATAAAAAGGGTAATCAAACCAGATGTAAGTAATTACAGACCATTTTCATTGTTATCAATAATTAATAAACTAATAGAAAAATACTTTGCAGGGAAAATAAGGTTGTTTCTTTGTAAATTTAAACTACATTCATGTCTGCAGTATGAATGTTCAAAAGGGAAAGGCACGTCGGATTTACTTGAGGAAATAAATGAAGTAATAACAAATTTTTTTAATGAAGTTAAGTATGTTGGAACTATACAAATAGATTTACAAAAAGGATTTGACACTTTTGAAAAAAAATATAATACTTAAAAATGTGAACAAATAGGACTGAGAGGAAAAATTTATAATTTAATACAAGATTATTTAGAAAAGTGGCAAGCAACAGTTTAGCAAAATTTTAGATGAATATAGCTTTCGAAATGAAATAAAGAATGGGGTTCCACAAGGATCAATTCTAGGGCCTTTATTGTTCTTAATATATATAAATGATATTAGTGGTATTGTGTTGACAGAACATTAATATATTTGTTTGCAGATGATATGATGCTAATATCCATAAATTATTTACGAGAAGAGATGTTGAAAATGTTACAATTTGTCTTTTACATGTTAAATGGATGGTTTATAGAAAATGAAATGTACATAAGTGAAGAAAAAATCTACATATTTAAAATCATACGATGTGCGTGCGTGTGTGCATGCGTGTTTGTACCTCTACTCCTCCGGAACCAAAGCACCTACAAAGTTGGGAGTAGGACCAAACGAAAGATAATTAAATTTCGCTTTTAATAGGCCTATTTTCATCGCTGTAACTTGATATTATCACCCTCAAATAAGCGAAAGAACCTGAAAACCTAACGTCAAAGTTTTTTTTAACCCTCTTCATGTTTGTTCATGACGTCCTATTTTGTTCATGAAAACCTCCTCGAGCAAAGAGAGATGATCTGGAAAAGGGTGCACGGACGACGTATTTTGAAACACACCACATATACATCTTAATATTGGTTTTATACTAACTGATTTGGTTTTAAAATGGTGTCAAACATTTGTGTTTCTGTAGCACGGAGGTGCGTGGATTGAACGAGCAGAGCGAGCAATTTCCCCGTACAGTAAACCTTTTCAATGTGTGGCTCGCTTTGATCTATCAATCTTTCATCTCTCACCTTCGTAGGGAATTACAACTGACGATCTGCAGATGTTTCTCCAAGTGAGGGATCATCAGAAAGTGAAGTGATAAGACGCCCATGGAAAAATCTGTACTGAGCAGGACGTAAAGAACAATATTCTTAAAATAAGTGAAACAAGAAAACCCATATGAAAAGTATACTTACACAAATTACTAATGATGTGTGGTTCTTGGTGGTTAAATTGATTCAGTCAAGTTTCTGAGAAAATGTTTGCACTGATTGTGTGAGCGAAGCGCACGAAAATCAGGGTTTGTCATCAGAATCAGGGCTTTTCTGATAAATTACTTGATTTTTTTGCTTGACTCCTTGGACGTAAAAAAATAATATTGACCTTCTCCCGAGATAACCGATATCGTATACTACACTCTTATAATTTGCTTGATCGTTTTTTCTGTGTTAGGTCTGTCTGTATCATAAGTATTGCAGCAATAAGTATTCTCGAGCTCAGCAAGACGACACGGAATGAGCGAGCGAAGCAAGCGACTCCACTAGTTATTTATGAATATAACAGTTGCAAAAATGAAAGTAAATGAAGGAAGTGACATCATAGTTCATAGAGAACATTGTAAATTGATGAAATATGGGAAAGATAAGATAAACTGTCAAAATTCATGTAACAAATTAGCAATTAAAAATAAGTGTTTGGGAATGTTAATAGATTCACATTGGAATTTTAAATCATATATATTAATGATAATTGATAAATTAGGATATATATTAGCAAAGTTATACCAATTAAGAATTATTTTAGGTAGTAAAAACAAAAAATATATATGAAGCAAGGGTAGCAAGTCAAATATGACACAGTTTAGAAATATATGGTTTTGCCTCAGAATATTTTATCAAAAGATTGCAAACAGTACTAAACAAAATTGTGAAAATAATATTTGAACAACCACAGAAAACAAAAGCTGATAAGGAAAATAAAATTTTAAGAGTTTTAGAATTGAGGATTATATGATAATAATGAAAAATTATTATATAAATACACACAAGATCTATAGTATAGAAACGCAGACTAAAATTAAAGTCACAAAGATTTCAAATACTGAAATTGAACAATAAATATATCCAGAGAAATTTAAAATATTATATTCCACATATCTTTAATACCATACCAAAAGAGGTCTTAATGGGTAAAAACATAAGTGAATTAAAACCGAAATTGAAAGACAACAAACAACAAATAAATTCAACAATCACATTTCAATTTCTATTAAATACTGTTTTATAGAATCATGTCCAAATCATAATGGAAGTGATAATCGTGCAGCGAAACTTGAAACTTTATGTAATGATATATATGTAATGATATATGTTGTAATCAGTAGACTTATATAAACATGTTTTTCTCTGTATATTGTTGTAAATAAATGTATTTTATATTTATTTTGTATCGATGACTCGTACAGGTTGACAGCAACTTCAAGTCAAATGAGCAATAAACTATTATTATTTTGATTTTGATTTTATTGTGTAGATGAAGTACAGACATGATACAAATTGGGATGAAAATGGGTGATGAACGAATTGTGAGTAACAATTTCAGTTTATTTGCGTCAGATTATCAGCACATCGACTAGTGAGTAACAACTACCATAAGCTTACGTACATACATTTTGCATAACAAAACGAAGCATGGATCAACGCCAATAGAGTGAGCGATGCGAACGATATGGCTAGTCACCACGAAGATCACATGTAAATAAATGTGTCAGTTAAAGTATCCCTGACGCTGAAGGATTTTACGTTAGTTATTGTTTCATATCTTTTCCATCATTTTCCCCTGCATTTTGCCACACTGAAGGAGATCATAAAGGATACATTGCCTGGGAAGTTGTGTGTATGCATGTGCAGTGACGTTAAAATGCGAATGAAACCAAAGGATAAAACACTTACTGGTAACCGAACCTGAAAGAAAAATAATTCTTCATTAGTCAAAGACTTGTACAATACATTGATAACATTGTATATTTGGTTTTATAATTGCTGAATATTGGCAGAATGTGTTAGGCTAGTGTAGTTCTGATCCAGTTAGTTCATGTCACGAAAAAAATGTTTAAACTGAACTGAAATATTCAGTTCAGCTCAAAGCAATCGCTTATCATAATAAAAACAATAATAATAATAACGGTTTAAAACATCAAAATGGTAAGTGTTTTGGGAAACGCGAGAGTGGAAATGCCACTTACCCCGGTCCTGCATTAAAAAAAATTAGAAAAATGTACGAAAATTTTTTTCCACAAAAAAAATTTACTTTGCTCCGAACACTTCCTCACCTACCCATTAAGGAGGAGGAGGTGTGTCCTCTGCACACTAGGCTTCAGGCGGTAGCAGTTCGTGTTTCTTTCCATTTGGATATTACTGTCTGTTCGCTTTATTTGCCACCGGATGAGGTCTTTGGGGTTGGTGACCTGGAGGACCTGGTCCGCCAGCTTCCTGCCCCTTTTCTGTTGCTGGGCGACTTTAATAGCCACCATGTCCAGTGGGGGGGACCTCATACAGACAACAAAGGGAGGATCCTTTAGGAGTGGATGCAGAGGGGGTCTGTTTGCATCCTGAACGATGGAGCCATGACACACTGTAACCTGGCCACGGGCAATTGGTCAGCGGTGGACTTAGCCTTTTGCTCGCTGGCCATCCCAGTTCACTTCACTTGGGGTGTCACTGCCGATCTGCATGGAAGCGATCACCTCACCATTGTGTTGTCCACAACACAAGGGGGTTCTGTGGCTTCCAGGCCAGCCCGGTGGGAGCTTAAACGTGCTGAATGGTCAGCTTTTGCTGAGGCTGCTGTATTTCAGCGTGCGGTTGAGGACTTTTCTGATGTGGATGAACTTTCCACTCATTTCGCTGACGTGGTCCTTGCTGCTGCTCAGGCTACTATCCCGCGTACGTCCACTCAGCCGTGGCGGGTTCCTGTTCCGTGGTGGACACCTGCTTGCGGGCAGGCCATTCAGGCCCGCCGGCGAGCGTTGCGTGCGTTTACAGTCAGCCCAACTGCTGACAACTTTGTAGCCTTTAAGCGCTGTCGTGCCCGTGCCAGGTTTGTCATCCGTGAGGCTAGACGTGCTTCGTGGGCAGTTTATGTTTCGTCGATCACGCGCTCCAGCAGGTGTAGCGGAAGGTGCGCCAGATCTCGGGGAAGACCGTGCCTTCCCAGGTTTCACAGCTGAAGGTGGCGAATACCGTGATCTCTTCTGTGCCGGATATCGCCGACTGTCTTGCGTCTGCGTTTGCACAGGTTTCGAGTGATAACCATTATGATCCTGGTTTCCTCAGAATAAAGCGTAGTAAAGAGGCTCACCCTCTAGACTTTCGCTCCGACGGGCTAGAGGAGTACAATTTACCGTTCACCAGGCAGGAATTTGTTTCCGCTTTGTCCAAGTCGCATGACTCCGCCCCAGGGCCTGATGATGTTCACTATCAGCTGTTGAAACATCTGCCTCTTGCCTCCCAGCAGTTCTTGCTGGAGATGTTCAACCGTGTGTGGGCAGAAGGCTCTGTTCCGGCAGCGTGGAGGACAGCAGTGGTCATCCCGATTGTGAAACCGGGCAAAGACCCTACTGCTCCTTCCAGTTATCGCCCAATCGCTCTGACTAGCTGTGTCTGTAAACTTATGGAACGGATGGTCAGTGAGAGGTTGGTCTGGGTGCTGGAATCACGCGGATTCTTATCTGCCTCCCAGTGTGGCTTTCGACGTTTTCGGTCAACCATCGATCATCTGGTTGCCCTTGAATCGGATGTGAGGGAGGCTTTTCGCCTGCGTCAACATCTGGTTCAGGTTTTCTTTGACTTAGAGAAGGCTTATGATACGACCTGGCGTTATGGGATTCTCCGTAATCTCTATAACTGTGGCTTGAAGGGACGGATGCCACTGTTGCTTTCCGCTTACCTCTCAGGCCGTTCTTTTCGTGTTCGTGTCGGGGCGGCTCTTTCCCGCCCGTTTGTCTTGGAGAATGGTGTGCCTCAAGGAGGTGTTCTTAGTGTCATCTTGTTTGCTATTGGGATCAACCCCATTGCTCAGCAAGCTGCTGTTCCCCAGTCATTGTTTGTCGATGACTTCGGCCTGCGCTTTCGAGCAGCTCGCATGCAGACCTGCGAGCGGCAGCTACAGCTGGCGATTAACAAAGTCCAGACCTGGGCGGTCAGTAATGGTTTCCGGTTTTCTCCGGAGAAGACTGTGTGCATTTACTTTTGCCGCCAACGAACGCTGCACCCAGATCCTTGCCTGTACTTGGGGCAGGCGCAGATTCCTGTTGTCCCACAGGCACGTTTCCTGGGTCTGGAGTTCGATTCCAGGTTATCTTGGCTTCCACACTTGCGCCAACTTAAAGACAAGTCTTTGCGGGCACTTAACATCTTGCGTGTTCTGTCGGGCACTTCATGGGGTGCCGATCGCGCTGTCATGTTGCGCCTCTACAGAGCCCTTGTCCGCAGCAAACTTGATTATGCGTGCATGGTGTATGGTTCGGCTAGTGACTCGACTCTCCAGATGTTGGACACTGTGCATCACAGTGGCCTGCGTGTGGCGACTGGGGCATTTCGAACTTCTCCAGTGGTCAGCCTCTATGCTGAGGCCTCGGTGCCACCTTTGGCCATTCGTCGGCGAATGCTGGCCATTCAGTATGCTGTGCGTTTACGTGCTGTGGAATCCAGTCCTGCTTGGTCCATGGTTTTTGGGCCAGACTTGCGAGTCGGTAGACGCAGGGTGGGTAAGGGTGATTTCCGCGATAGGCTCCAGCAGTCCTGTCAGGAGATAGCCTTTGAAATGCCCAGCGTCTTGAGGCTTGGGGGGATGCCATTAGCCCCTTGGCTTGTCCCAAGTGGCATTTTCATTTTCGCTCTGGCGTCCCTCCCGAAGGGTTCCACTCTACCTGCACGGTACTTACAGGAGTTCCGGCGGCTGTGTCCTCAGTACGCCGGTTATCAGCGGCTGTTTACTGATGGGTCGAAGTCAGACGTTGGCGTGGCTTGTGCTTGTGTTTGTAAGGGAGTGACGGTTGCCCATCGCCTTCCATCAGGCTATTCTGTGTTTTCTGCAGAGCTTTTGGCTCTCGGTTTGGCGGTGGAATGGGTCCTTGGCCTTCAGGGCACGCATTTCATTATCTTTAGCGATTCCATGAGTGCCCTGGAGTCCTTGGCGAATTACAATCCTCGGAACCCCTTGACACAACGTGTCCAAGCTTTGCTTTCCCGCTTGCCTGGCCAGCGGAAAACCGTGCTTTTCTGCTGGATCCCGGGCCATGTTGGGATAGGTGGAAATGAGCAAGCGGATTCTGCAGCAAAAGGGGCCCTTTCTGGCCCTCTCGGTAGGGATCTCAGGCTTGTTCCCTCGGACGCTTTTCCAAGCGTCTGAGGTTACATGCTTTTTGGCAAGCCTCGTGGGATGGACAGGACGGCAATAAGTTACGGGCTATTAAAGGCACTGTTGAGGAATGGCACTCGGCGTGTCGCCGCAGTCGCCGTGAGGAGGTGGTGTTGGCCCGTTTGCGCATTGGTCACACTCGAATTACTCACTGTTTCCTTTTGCGGGGGGTTGACCCTCCTGAATGTTATTGGTGTCGGCGGCCACTTACGGTCCGGCACTTCCTTGTTGATTGTTGCCATCTTGATGGTTTTCGTCGTCGTTTCCGTCTTCCGCATGACATTGTGCGTCAATTGGGCGATAAGTCTGTCCTCCTGTCCGGTGTTTTTCAATTTTTGCAGGAGGTACAGATGTATGACAAGATTTAGATTTGGGGTTTGAATAATATCTCTGTAATGTGTGGTGCAGTGGCAACCCGGACCACTGCACTGTGACTGAGGTTGGCGCTAATGACCAAGCTGTCGACGCGCCATTAAGCCTCATCTCCCCCCCCCCATTAAGGGGTGGGGGGAGCGGCAAAGGGTAGAAATCTGGGTGCTTAAGGAAGCGATTCAGGAAAACCTTCTTAAGTCGATGTCAGAATGATCCCATGGATGGAGCTGATACCACCGACTCAGGTAGAGAGTTCCAGGGCTCGATTAGCCTCACTGCAAAGAAGGTTCTGAGAATCTCCAACCGGGCAAGACATTTATCAGCTTGAAACAGTGGCCACGAGTGTACGTGTTCGTTGACAAGTTAAAAAGTGGGATGTCAAGTAAAAGAAAACCAACACTCAACGCCATCAATGTACCTCTGTAGAAGAGAAACCGAGGTTTCGTTCAGAACAGCAGCAAACCGATAAAGATCATCGGCATATTTGCTTTACTCACAGTTTTTAGAGCTACAGGAAAGATCATTTATACAGGGTGGTCCAAAAGTCGGGCCTACCTGAATATATCCTAAATGGTGTCAAATATCCTGAAAACAAGTTTGTAGTAATAATGAATAAACAGCGGGGATTCAGATGAGTGTAAAGACGATGACCTTGAAGACCTCCATCAAGGTCATCGCATTGCTAACTTCTAAAGGAAGCACCGTAGACCATTAGTGCAAATTTGAAAGTTGTAGGTAATCATTAAAAACTGCCAACCCAAGAAACAGAATGGAAATCCATGTAGAAACGCCAGAGTTATGTGTAAAATACCCTTTTTGCACATAAACTTCACTGCAAGAGCTACTTGTCAAGCAGTGAAGCAAATGGAAAGGTTAGAAGGCAGTGACCAGCTAGCATCTCCGGTCTGTTGTACACAGTTATCCCAACGCTGTTAATTTCATGTTTGTTTGTTGTTTTACGGGTATTAGCCAGTTTTGTGTATTTCATTGCGTGAAATTTGAACAATGTTTCTGTCACCATTTTATTGTTCAGAACCAATGGGTGTGGTATGTGGTCAGACATGTTATTAGTGGGTTCTAAACAAATAACATGGGTGTACATAACTGTAACGAACTTGTAAATAAACTAATTATAAATAACTTTGTAAACAACTACAAAAGCTGCAAACTTGTAACTTGAAGGCTGTTTTCGTAACCTCTACTATTGAGTCAGAAATGGAGGATTAATTTTGACCAACAAAGAGGGGGGGGGGTAAGGGCCCAACTTGGACCAACACATTTGTGTGGACTAAAAATAAGATGGAAATCAATCAAGAAGGTGCTCGAAATGGTGTCCCATCTCATTGCTGCATGCTTGTTCCCGTGACGTTGTGGAATGTAGTACCCGTTCGAATGTTGCTGCTGGGATGGCTCTACATGTTGCACGTATCCGTTCCTTTAGGTCTTCAGCTGTTGTTGTGGGGGTTTCATACACTTGGGCTTTAACGTGGCCCCACAGGAAAAAGTCCAGCGGAGTTAAATCTGGTGATCGAGCAGGCCTAGCCGTTAGGCCAGCTCGACCGACCACTGTCCTGGGAACAAAACGTCCAACCGCTGTCGAACAGTTCTACGGAAATGGGATGGGGCTCCATCAAGTTGGTACCAAATTGCCTGCACTGTCGCTAGTGGCAGCTTGTCCATAACGTCAGTTACAACGTCATCTGCAATGAGTTCAAGGTAGCGTTCCCCATTTAGAGTTCCATTGTAGAATACTGGGCCAATGATGTGGCCATTTAGGATCCCACACCAGACATTAAACCGCCATTGTTCCTTATGTCGGGCTTCTCGCAACCAGTGAGGATTCTCGTCTGCACAGTAGTGCACATTGTGCGTATTCACGATGCCATCCCGTGTGAATTGTGCCTCGTCCGTCCAAAATACATGATTGAAAAATAAAAGGTCTGCAGTAGTTCTTCCCAAGAGCCAATCGCAGTACTGCAAACGGGGGTCATAATCTGTTGCTCGCAGCGCCTGATGAAGATGAACAT